>CAJDSM010029050.1:68-19465 GCA_903981925.1 Ostrea lurida
CCCCCCCCTCTCCCATCCAATCTCAATGAAACTGCCTATATCACAAGTAATACATCAACATAGTGTCCGTGAACTATATGTATATACAATATACTTGTACAAATTTATCTTGGTGATTGCATTTATAACATATGAAGTTTGGAGAGAGAGAGAGAGAGGAGAGAGAGAGAGAGAGAGAGAAGAAGAGAGGAGAGAAGAGCGAGAGAGAGAGAGAGAGAGAGAGAGAGAGAGAGAGACTTAACAGCTTTTAAACAGAAGAGCCTGTGTAGTCGTTATATAACACAGTCGTTGAGCACTGAGTTCTCCAAATCAAGAACACTGTTTATACTATCACAGATACCCTATGTACACACACATATTAAGCCCCCTAAGGCTGTGGTTTTAAGGAGGTATGATAGTGGACAGATGAATTATTACTACATTAATAATTTTAAGATAATTAAGTTATTAAATCTTATGGGACCAAGATAGATCACAAAGCATTGGATAGTATAATTCAAAAATGCTGGCGAGTTGTACTTGACTAATTTGATTGGAGCCTTCAATGCCTGGGTTGTCAAATTTTGAAATTAAATGTAATGCAAGATTATCATTTAAGTTGGATTTCTTTAATCCATATATGTTTATAAAACTTTGAATGCATTGTCGCCATTGTAAAGAGTGGACATTATTGTTGTTCGTTGCCATTCGGCTTTCTATAATGAAAGCATAAACAAATTAATCAAAAAGGATCACTCTCCTTGATATCACTCTCCTGATGAAAGCTTGAATTTAAGTACATAAGGATACTAAGAGAGTTGATGCCCCTTTGAAGAACAAAAGTGGTTGAGAAGAGTCGTTACAATAGGCAATGTTACAGAGTCCATTTTTCAACAACTATGGACACATATTTTGATGGTGGTTGCCACAAAGTAAAGAAGAGTGATACTTATGTATATTTAAATTGTAAAAGTGCTCCAATGTTTTTTGTAAGTTTCAATTATAATGGATAATTAATAAATAAAAATAATTAAGTGACACTCTAAGATAAAAAAGGGTGTGTACATACAGTATATATTTATATATAAAAATCTAATATTTATAAAACGTAATTCAAATGTAATGCTAAATAATCGCCTTAGATACACCAAATTTGAGAAAGTAATGCATTAACATTAACCATTACAATGTATGCATGTTTCAGTGCATTACATTTCTAGGCATTAACTGATAAAAAGTAATGCATGCAATGCATTAACCATTACACATTACATAACCCATGTCTGGTGTGTTTGACTGTGCATCGTACTGCTGTTACGATGTCATACAGCTAAAGGGATATACAAATAGGGCGAGTAACATCGTCTTAACGTATCATCAATCCAAAAAATGTACAAAATCGAGTGTAGGGCAACACGGACCTCCGACAAAGCGAAGGTAGGATCAGGTGCCATGGAGGAGTAAGCATCCTCTGCTGACCGGTCACACTAGCCGTGAGCCCGTAGTCGAAATAAAGTAAACGGGATTACCCGTAGTCAAATCTATAGGAGAATGACAGTCTAACACAAGGGTATGAAACAAATCAGTCAACATATGTCAAGACATTACGTTTATCATCTATGTAGTTGTCAGTCTCCATTAGAGTCAACTTAAGTAATAATCCAAATATGAAGCACATCTGTCAGATTCTGTGGTGTCCTTTACTTGAATTCGTCAGGATATTCAAATGGATAAATTGTGAAAATTATGATTGTTAATTGATAATACATCGTCTATATACCTATATGTAAGGTTGAAAGATACGGCACGTTTTTTTGTTTTATCCCGTAATAGTTTTCGACCAAATTCTGCTTCGTATGAATATAAACTAGTCTGCCAATAAGGGGGCACAATTAGTGCCATAGGAAATAACCAACAGATTGGTGGAAGACATGGTCTCCATTTCCGTTTATGTTCAAAAAGCAATTATCAATTATCTGAAAAAGCCTAGATTTTAATTTATCGTGAGGAATTGTTGTATACAAACACAAAAAGGCGAAGTTAACATTGTGTCAAACGTAATCATAATCCAAAAAAAACATATACAAAATCGAGTGTAGGGCAACACGGACCTTCGACAAAAGCGAAGGCAGGATCAGGTGCCATGGAGGAGTAAGCATCCTCTGCTGACCGGTCACACCCGCCGTGAGCCTGTAGTCGAAACAAAGTAAACGGGGTTACCCGTCGTCAAATCTAGTATGAAAATGCCTAATAAATTGTATGAAACAAATCAGTCAACATATGACTTAGTGATAATTTGTAATCGCAAACAAGGTCATTATAGCGACCGTAGAATTTGCGAAATGATGACTTTAAACGAGATTTGTTATGTTTATGTTATGTATAAAGTGTGGATAAATTTCAGGTAAAGGCCACAGCTAGAGATTTTATTCTTTTCATGTAGAAGCTTTTGAAAAAAAAAATCTTCCTCGTAAGAATAGCTAACAAAGGAGCACAATTCGTGCCCATAGGAATCCCAACAGAATGTTGAAAGACCTGATTACCAAAGATTATTATGATGTTGTCAACTCCATCATCTGTTTAATATCAACTTCCTAGTACCTATGCGTAGAACAAGAGAGATATTTAAAAGGTATTTTTAAAAAGTAGTTTACTAGATATGAATATTTCTTTCTACCATTTTGTTGGAAAAACAACTGTCTGTTGTGAAAAGTCTAGTCTTTCATTTATCGCGAGGAATGGTACGTAAAGTGTCGAAAAGTCATACTATTTGATGTTTATAATTTGATAAAACTTTTTTTTAAATTTCAAATTATCTAGAACTTCGTTAGCATTTTTTAGAATTCACATTCGATTCACACCACATCTGGCATATGTTGTGGCACTATACGTCATAAGTTCATCATTTGCTCAATAATCGCGAAATCCATTAAGGAAAAAGAAATTGCAATTCTTTATTTTATGTCCAAGGCATACATGGAAAAACAAACCTCATTGCCCATCGCGCCCGAGTTTTACATGGGTGAAGATATATGGTTCATTAGTACTTCGTATAATTTGATTTTTACTACAGAAATATATATTTAACGTACATGTCACTCAGATAGACAGGACCTGAATTTGCGCACGTGTATTCTTCATGTGGGGCCATTGTGCTTCCCCGTCTACCTATAGATGACACCTGTTCCTTTGAAAAGGTACCCTAGTAATATAATTAATACACGAATTTCATTGAGAAATCCGCACTGCAACATATTACGTAAAAATGTCCACAAATACACGATATTAAATATTGCATCTCGTGTGCCATTATTATAAGAATATTTGCTGAAGCAAATAGTTGTATTGGAACATTTCTGTATCATTATACATGTAATAAGGTTTGTGGCTATACTGAAGTACATATAACACTACAGTTTTGTAAGAAGTCATTGTCGCTGCGAATTTGGCATTGCAAAGATTAATGTACTCAACAAATGAATTGCTAGACTCATAAATATCTCCAGAGAAGAAATATTTATCCTTTAGTGGCGCCTAAGGTTTCACAAATAATTCAAACGTTGACATATTCGATTTATGATTCATTTAGCAATACATTTTAGACGTAAACTTAGTTGGTTTGGAGCATGTTACACAGAAACCCTTTTATGTGTCGCAGTAGATTTGCATTAACATGTGTTATGCTATTCAAAGCATATGGTGTGTAGTTTGATTTTAAAAAAAATACGTGTCTTAACATGTTATGAATTATTAATTTATTTGAACACCAGCTCCTGTTATTTTTAACTCTTAATGTTTACATACGATTTATTCACAGTATCCTTGTAATAATTGCAATATTGTAGAAGTGTCCTTGCTCTTCAGCAACACAATGTAACAACCATAAAACATTTGTTAGCTTTATTGAACGTAACGCGTAGAAATGAAATTGCCAATGGATAAACTACCGGAAAAAACCTCAGTGAGGTAAATAACGATATGAATGAATCATTTCGGGAGTGTCATTGCAAAACCTCGATTGGATATGAACTAATTAAAATGTGCAGTTTAAACAGTCATGTGCAAGTGTTCGCATATATACATGTAGCAGATCAGTTAATGAAAGAAAGGATAAAACAACACCATCACATACATGTAATTATTCAATTAACATTTTTCATACCGTGGATTTTCAGGGGCATCAACCTTAAATTCAGATCGGGTTGAGGAACGAGTTCATGAAAGTCATTTCCATACACAGGAGGTTTTGAACAAATTTTACCAATAAAATATAAGATAAAATAACTTTAATTTTTGACGTGCGGACAGGGCCGATTTTCTATGCTTACCGTACCCAGACCTTTACTTTCAATCCATAAAGACAAATAAGAGTTTTCCACGTCTGCTTCATACTTGGATATTTTATTGAACATAGAAAATAACGGCAAACTAACAACTCAACTTTATGACAAACGGGACAATTTCAGCTTCATCGTCAACTTGGCATTTTATGTACAGTGTAGCAATATTCCATCATCACCTGTATATGGTGTGTATGTGCCTCAACTTATTCGATATGGAAGAGTATGATCAGATTCAGAATCGAGGCAGACTATTTATCAACAAGTTTTTGTTGTATGGGTTTCAACAGTTACGTTTAAAGGCAGTATTTCGCATATTCTATGGTCGTTGTAACAATTTCATTTGCCAGTATGTCCATCCTATGTGTCCAATGCTATCCGATGTATTTCATATCTATTGTTAAGTCGTTTTTCATACACAGATTTCACTACGTATTACTCCATTTACCTGGCTCACGGCGGGATTGACCGGTCGACAGCGGATGCTTACTCCTCAGGCAGACGATCCCTCCTTTGGTGTATCCAGCGGTTCGTGTTTGCCCAACTCTTCTTTTGTATTCTATTTGGGACTTTTTAGATTGATCACTGATCATTATCTTTGACTTTATATAGTGAAATATTTAATAGTGATATTTCTACGAATGTACGTAAGATATCTGACAACAGAAAATCCTCCATGACCTTTTTCTGAAAAGTATTTTTGACAAGTGTGACTTTTGAAACATTTGGCTTGAGCATGGGTCATATACAATCATAACGCCCTGTGGATTAAGGTACCTGTTAATCAAAGGTTACGAAATCAATTTTTACATAAATGGCACAGTGATATCTTTCGGTCGATTTACAGAATTTTTAAAACTTTAGAATATAAATTGGTGAAGCAAACAATGTGTGTGTTGAACGTAATCATAGTTCCAAAAACGTATATACAAAATCGAGTGTAGGGCAACACGGACCTCCGACAAAAGCGAAGGCAGGACCTGGTGCCATGGAGGAGTAAGCATCCTCTGTTGACTGGTCACACCTGCCGTGAACCCGTAGTCGAAACAAAGTAAATGGAGTTACCCGTCGTCAAATCTAGTCCAAAAGTGACAGTCTAACAAAGGATAAGAAACAAATCAGTCAACATACATGTATGACTTAGTGATAATTTGTAATCGCAAACAAGGTCATTATAGGTCATTCGTTAATACCCTGCAACATCGACTTTTTTGTTAGTAGTTGGCCTCGCGTTAAAAAGTCACCATAGGCATGACATGTTCTTGCGTATCGAATCAACTGAGAGACATACACACCATAAGCAGGTGATAGTGGTACAGTACTACATAGAAAAGGAAAGTTGACGATTGCAAAGTCATCACGTTTATCATGTAATGTAGTTGTTAGTCTGCCATTGGAGTCAATATTAATTAAAATATCCAAATATGAAGCAGATCTGTCAGATTCTGTGCTGTCCTTTATTTCGAGTTCGTCAGGATATATGTGACCTCGGATATCTAACATTATTTATTACCAAGAAATTTACGAAAAATATTTGTTAAATTTAGAACTACAAACAATTCTTTTCAACTTGTTGTCAGATAAAGTACTAGTAATACTTAGAAATGAACTTGTATAAAGCATTTTGCAAATTACACTGGTACTATACTGTTTTGTCCAAAACACGAAAGAAAACAGTGAATTTACCTACTACTAACACTACGACATTTAACCCCGGACACGACAAAAGTCCGGAGTTTCGTCAATCCTTTTATCAAGGGTACAAGGAAAACCTTTACAAAACATCATAGGATTTTATGTTCACAACACATGCACTAAAATTTACACCTGTAACTGCTATAAGTTATGAGAAATTTCACCCGAAATCGAAAAATCCCATGGGAGTTTCACTCCTAGCAGTGGTCGCACCAAAATAGGAGAGAAAAATTCCACGTGTAAGTACCAGTACATGTAACTGCTTTTCCCCCAAACACGAGAAATTGTGAACTTTATGTCTTCCAGAGATTCTGCATCTCTTGAGAATGCTATGTATCATTCATTTTAAAAATCAGATAATACGTGTATTATCTATTGTTCTATTGATTTTCATTTGATATCTTTCTTGTCATAAGAATTTATGTTTCTAGACAACGTTTTTATTAAGTTCGTTTTGTGATCCATCTAAGTCCGCAATCTTAGTTAAGTCCAAATCTTAATCTAAAGTCAACATTCTGATATACCTTTAATAGACAGTTTTATGATCCAGTAGCCAGGACAACAAGCTTTCCTCAATTTTTATCCTTTTTTTCCTGGCTCAGTAGATAACCTGAAATAGGATTTTGTTCACAGAACTCGGTCCACCTCGGGCCCACTGATGTGTCATCTACTATTCCTAACACATTGCCAAATTGACATTTTACCATATGTGCATCCGTCAGACTGAAACATTTACGTAAAAGACGCGAGGATGCTGTTTTAATGATTCTGGGTGTCATTTGTGTTTTAATTGCACAGAAACAATGAATACAACTCTTTTGTCTAGTATGTTAAGTGTATTTTTCGGTAGATTCTTTCTGTTTAATGTGTCAACTCCTAATTTTCAGTAATGTAGACCGTAATGAGTCGGACTAATAACTTCTATAACCAACAAATCGTTTTTAATTATAAAAGAAAAACGTTAGCCCCCTTTTCTCATAGGTTTTTAGTATGCTATTTGTAAATTGCTCTTAAAAGCTCGCTACATGTAATTACTGAAATATGCAAATAGACATTGAAGACGTTCTCGTAAAACAAAATCCAAAGGACACAATAAATTGCAGAACCATCTTTTACACATAGATAGTGCAGGTGATTTAGTTTTACGTAAATGGAATTGTAAATTGTAGTTTAAAATTAACGAATTTAAATTTGCCAATACTTTGTTGATCTCAGTGGGTGGTTATAGATTTAAAATACTTTCCTGTATTGCTTTTCATGATGAATGAAATTACATGTAAATGACAATGCTCTCATGACCGGTCGACAGGGGAAGCTTACTCCTCCTTTGCACCTGTTCCCACCTCTGTTTTATCCAGGGGTCCGTGTTTGCCCAACTCTTGTTTTGCATTTTGCTTGGGACTTACGAGATTGATCCCTGTACGTTATCTTTGCCTTTTCATGTAAATAATCTTATAGACAGTTTTATATAGTATAATTTATCATCTATACACGGTGACTAGTTATAATACAAGATGGCTTAAAGTATTCGAAATACTGATGTCGTCACGGGGAATATGAGACACGGATTTTTCGGAAGACGTCCACAAGCGCACAGAGATTAATGGGGCATTCATAATCAATGTTTGTATTCTAATTTTGAAAAATACAACGGCTTGCTTCTATTATACCGGAAGTAGGGGCGCACTTATTGCTGTCCTGAGCTTCACACGAATTCTTTATTATGCTGAGTTTTAATGAGTTGTATTATATCTATGGTGACGTCACCACATGGAGGAAACTTTCCGAAATGTACACTTCATCAAATTGTAGAACTGGGGAGGGGGTTGGGTTTATAGTCGAATCTGACGTTTATTTCTGTTCAGTTTATAATGTAAATATTATCGAAAATTTCAGAAGCATTCTGTTTCACAAACAACAGGCACCTAGAATTAAAAGCACAATGAAAGCATGTGATGCAATCAGGCGCGAAGCTTCGTTAAAAAATGGGGGAGGGGTTGGAGAAGAAGTTGACTTTACAATATTGCCGGAAAATTGTGGGATAAAAAACAAAAGCTGTCAATCCTCATTCGTAGGGAAGGCGACTGGAGTTGATCCCTCAGTTCAATTCATCGTTAAGGATGATGGCATTGCTTAGACGGCCCCACTATATTTAATAAAAATACATTTTCTTTGTTATCATGTTAAATAACCACTTACAATGTTTCATCATCACAATTGTACTTTTAATGAATTTAATGCTACATATGACGTATAATTCGCCACAAACGACTATATTAAGTCTAAGTTCAAAGCTTGGGTTTCCTCATTACAGCCTGCATTCTCATAGGCATTAAGCCCGCGCACACTTTTTATCACCCAAGAAACACTAAAATTCGATGGACATCATCGATTACAGGATCAGGTGTGTTTGAATATCATTAAAAACTTTTAAAAATTGTAAAATAGCGTTAACCGCTTATTGTTAAGTCGCCGGATATTTTTAGAAAATAAATTGGGAAAAATTTCATAGCACCTTACTCCAATTAGGAAAGCCAGATTTTGAACTTCCCATTACATACTGTGAACTCTCGCCTCATATCAAAAGGACCGATAACACACGTGATTTGAAGTGCATTGTCCGGCTTCATACTAGTCTTTTTCAACGTCTCTGTGATTTTAAAAAAAGTGTCTCGATTATATAATTTATTTACAACACCTAAATCTATGACTCTTGATAAATTTGTATTTAGATATTCTGTAGTATACTATTTAAATATACGTGTAGTTTTTCACCACCACTGAATTCGCTAGTCAAGGTTTTGGTCCATTCCGACTCCCGCCACAGGCGAGCAGGGTGGCAGCCGAAAAACCTTGGCTACTGCACAAGATAAAGTCTGGTTTTTCTAAAACAAATGATAGTTTTACTCATTTTGCGGTGAAATGCACTAGTATTGATTTATATTATCCACAAAATTAATTTTTACACATTACATATATTTATTATACAAATGTATACCATACATGCTGCCGCACATGCAGGCATGGTATTCAGACATGCAATCAAAAGATCGAATTCCATTTATATTCTTGATGAGATAGGGATACTATTCTGTGGCTAATCGTGTGAATATTTAGTATATAAATCAATATCAAAAATATATATCATTTAAGTTACATCGAATTAAAATAGGTGTGGCAACGTTGACGTTTGTTCTAATTGTTTAAATTTATCATACAAACGGCAAATCGCAGGCGCGGTCTAGATTCATTCTGTTCTAGACCCGTCCATCCTCCTGTTTATTATATCATTATGTCATGAAGGAATAAAGACTTACAAACCCTTGACGAAAACTCCCGGCTCATGAGGTTTAGAAATCAGTCGATTTTTCAGCATATCCATGCATGCACAATATAAGAAAGGGAACTATCAAAAGTGTTCAGACTCATTCTTTTGTGGCTGTTTGTAAAAATTCCTAACTTTAGTGTAGTTAGTTTTGGAGTTATGTAGTAATGTAATGAAAGCGGGCCCAGGCGCAGTAATGTAAAAAGGGGCCAGCGCATATGGAGACTTCACTTGATCCTTTAATATTTCCACGACAATTCATGACAATGCTGGGTTTTTTTAAAAAGAAGAGGGGGCAATCCTATCTATAGATCGACCTCTGCACGTAATGTGCCATTGTTGCTGCGTGCCTGATAATTATTCTTATGCTCATTTGAGTAACTGCAGTACAAGAAGAGCTGTAAGTTAATTTACACATTTAATTTTCGAAAGATTGAATCACACGCGAAAACATATTTCAAAACAGATGAAAAGGCGAAGACAGTAATCAATCTCGTAAGTCCCAAACAAAGTAGTCAAAATCGGTGTATAAAGAATGGCTAAACAATCGCTATGAAACACGTCAAACAGCATTTTACGTATAGTTACCCTATGACAAGATGTAATGGCAAACTAGATCATTATAACGACCATCGTTAGACTTTGAGAAAATTTGGTACAAGGAAAGATTGTGTAGATGAGCATATTCTGAGGGGAACTGCATCATTTTTTAACAAGTTCTAACCCTTTGACTTAGATCTGTTATGCAAAATTCCATGGATTTTTTCCTAATACACATTAAAATCCCTTGTATATATGCAGGCGTATCATGTGTCATTTTGGTTGTGCCCTATCTATCTGTATAATACATGTAAATACAAAATTGTCTGTATTTATTTACATAGGATCAAATGCTATCTGACATGTTTTTTTGCAATTGTTAATTTTAAAAGTTGTTCTTTATACACATATTTTGACTATAAATTACTCCGTGTACCTGATGAAGACAATGGGCTCATGGCAGGTGTGACAAGTCGACAGGGGAAGCTCACTCCTCCTAGGCACTTGATCCCATCCATGGTGTATTCAGGGGCCTGTGTTTGCCTAATTCCTGTTTGGTATTCTGTTTGAGACTTACAAGATTGATCACCGTTCGCTATCTCCCCTATAAACATTTTTAAAAATCTGTATCAATAGAAGACATAATTATGTATCTGTTTTACTTATGCTGCTTCAGATGTGTTGACACCAGACAAACCAAGTTAAAATGTGTACATGTAAATTTTTAGTGACTTTAAAGTGCTAAAAGGTCAAGTTCCAATAACAAGCAATGCGACCCCAGTTTTACTTTTAATTTCCAAATTCTCCTTCAATGTAGAAATCAAAATTACAAGTCCCTAAATACTGACAATACTCCTCTTTAAAATCTGTACGTAAAATGTTGAAATGTCACACCAGATGCACAAAAAGAAACCAAAGGTAAAATCGTATAACAAGTGATACAACCAATATACCTGACAATACAAGAAACTAAATGTTGCTTTAAGACAGTACGCCCAAACGTTTTTGTTCTAATCTACATTTGCAAAAGGGCGTATTTGTGTGCAGAAGAAATTGCAATTTAGAAGTTGTTTTCATTCAACCGACGATATTACAAAGTCATTCCAGACAACTATTAAGATGCTTATAAAGCGGATTAATCCTACGTTTGCTATCGCTTTTTCAATTTCATATTTTACTCACGTTTGCACTTTGGTATAGAGTTAATTCCTTACATGTGTGTCAGACCTGTCAATGTCAAGAAACTCAAATTATACCTCATGTGAACTTGAAATACGCTTATTTTTTTCATTTGGAGAGAAGGAAAGTCGCGACAAGCTTTAGGCACACAAGATAATTACATCTGAAATTAGATTCGCATCTTCCATGCCGTATGCCTCCAATGTAATGTTGCAAACTCTACAGTTTAGCGCTTGCTGTGTTCTGTGATTGGTTTGCATTGTAATGTCAATGGTGAGAGTTACAACAGGACATGTTTTAACGCAATAATAAAACAAAAATTCCTGAAATCCAAAAATTATACCAAATATATCAATGTATCCGCTAGAAAACTGGGTTATCGTCTGTTAATGCTTGTCATATATCTGTACAGACTACCAACACGAATATTAAACATGTTATAAAATGGGGAAATAGTTATTTCTTAATCCAATAAATCGAACGCCAAGAGGCCGTATTATCTAAACGCAACTACCTCCGATCTATTTCATGTAACCTTGCAAGGAACCATGTCCAAAGGATTTTGCCCTTTCCTTTTGACGGTAGCTATATACATGTGTATACTACGGTTTCCAAGTTGTATTGGCCATAAGTGGAAGGTTAACGCTGCCTCAAACATTGTTTTCAACATGTATATCATACCGTGTTTGGTAATTTTATAATGAAAAATGACATCATCCCCGCCAATGGAGATAATGTTTGTAATCCCAGTAACAAATCGAAATTTGAGAGCAAGGACATTTTCTACTAGTTCGACCTTTTCAATGAAATTAAAAAAATAATTGTGCTAAAATAACACAACGGCGTTTCAGATCAAGAACATTATTAATCCCCGTAGACTATAAAATGTCAACATCATTTAGATTTCAAATCTCTAGGAAATGTAACGTTTATATGGTACTGGTTTTTTTTTTTTTGGTTTTTTTTTTTTTTAGAACTTTACGACATTAAAAGCCAAACCATGCGTACGACGGAACAATTGGTTTTGTAATAAAGATCTATCGAACACATTGACTCATCATGATATACATGTACCAGTCTCATAGAATAGAAATTCATCCATAAAATATCATTCTGGGTCATGGTTTTACATGTAACTGGTACCAGACTACAATTTCCTCAAAGGAAATCCCACTACAGAGTCAGCTTTCCAGGACAGAACTCACAGTTCTAGAACGGGACATGAAAATCTCCAATATATCTAATTCTCTGTCATCTTCTTCAATATCCCACAGTGTCGTCTGGGTTTTCTGGGTTGACAATGAAGTGAACTTTTCTAATGAAAAATTTCTCGTTGTCTCTCGAAGTAAAGTTTTTTTTTTCATCTCTATTTGGCCGATTTCAACTAAATTGTAGCCCTTTTCACAAAAAAATCTTACAACTAAGATAAATTTTTTGTACATGTATCTGCCTTATACTCAACTGCGTGCCACTATGCCTGGAGTAAGAATGCAAATCTTCCACCTATTTATGTACTCATATGTACCTAAGTTTTGCGCATTCATAAATAGTTGAATGAAGAATTATAATTCAACGAATTACCATATTTTAAAATTTTCATTTTAATCGTAAGATTTTCTGTGAAAAGAGCCACTGATAATTAAGCATTCTTGGGTGGGAGGGATATAGGGTTTGTATAAGTGGAGGGATACGTCTCCTCACAAAGGGGAAACAATAATGATATCAAAACCTACTGTACCGCAAAAGCTTTCACATCTGGTAAGATTTAATGATACACACAAAGTGACCCAAATAATAATATAGATATGTGTATATATAATAACAATAAAATCATATAAAATCTAGTAACAAATGTAAATCTAGAGAAAAAAATCTACATTAGTATCTGTTGATTCACACTGTTGGATCCGAGTTCACATAAAAGGGATGTTACGATTTATTGCGATGCATTCAGTTCAATTATTATTTCTAGTTCGTTTTCCCCTAAACTTTGTCCCGCGAGATATTTGAAACAGTCCATAAAATGGAGTAAATTGACACCATGAATAACTGGTGTAGAAAGACAGCGATAACGAGACATTTACATTGATTTAGAATTTAGTTTAAGTACACAACATGATCTTGGATCATTCTTCTGAAAACTAAAATTGGAGATTTTGCATTCACCTTCGAACATCTCAAGATAACTTAAGTTGTCATCTGATCGACCATCGCCCACATATTTGCAATCCTATTAAAAGTAGTTCCTTCGATGCACTCGCATAGTTCGCTACACTAGTAAGTATGCGAACGGATATAACATATAATCTTGTCATATTTGACAGGTTCGATAATTACATGTAACAGAGAATAAATGTTTACCTGAAGTATTTTTGTGTGCAAAAAAAAAAAAAAAATAAGAAAAATGTGTACGGGATTCATGTTTTTGCGGAATTTTAAATTTTTCTTTCGTAAATTTTTTAAAAAAATCCTTCAAAGTCTGATAAACAATCCCTTGGGGAAAATAAATTTTTGAAATTACTAAATAAATAGCACAAAAGTCTTGAAGAAATTTTAATTTCCTTTGGGGAAGCTCATTTTCAATTTTGCTAAAATGTTTTGGAGATTTTATACATGTACCACGCACCAATCAAAGGTTTCTCAGAAAATCCGATGGTGTGATCCGATAAACCGTTATCAACAAACTTCGGAATCAACTTGTCATGTTTTTAAACTGACAAAAGAAAATTTTAAAATCCTACACTGAGGAAACATCCCCTCGAGAATTTAAGTGTCATCAACGCACGATCAAAATAGTTTGATATGGGCTGATGCATAGAAATGCTGGTCGACAAAAGATTTGCCCAAAGTTCCCATAGCTTGGGATAAGTCGGAGACATAGTTACAAGTATATTACAGGGTCAGGCAATAACATCGTATTTTTTTTATGAATATTATCAAGAGATTGGGGCAAATCCACGTACAGATTTACATGTAGATCTTGAGTTATTTTTTTATCCCCTCGCGAAACTAGTTGCGGAGGGGCTATAGCATCGCGAATGTGTGTGCTTGTGTGTCCGTTACAGCTTGTAAACAAAATTTAAAGAAAACCCTTGCACTAAGGATTACCAACCTTTGCATACTTCTGTCACATTGTAAGAGGACAAACCCTATTCATTTTCAAGTTCATTGGTGAAATATTTTTCAAGATATCGCGTGTTTGTGAGTTGATAGACACGTCCGGATATAAACTGGTACCCTGTTGATTAGTACCTGAGAGATGGGAGTTACCAGGGGTACCAGTTATTCTTGTGACAGATGCATGCATTAATGTTAAAGTTGTGAAAATAACTTGCCTCTCACGTAAATACAGGCCTACTTAAGTTGAAACGTCGATCGAAGTCTAAACCGTCACCGGTTCCGGCATTTACACGTTCTCAAAAAAACAAAAAAAAACACATGAAAGTTTGCGAAGAGAAGTGGGTGTATGCTATGCCTGTCCACTTCTCTAAAGAGTACGGTCTCTCCATAGTAAGTCAAATATCATGTTGATAATCACAAATTAGCGACCTACATAATTGTTGGAAGCGTCCATTTTTAACTTTCATACTAACGGTGAACATATTTTAAATGTACAGTCGAGGCGCTTATTCCAAGTTCACCGGAAATACCCCCTCCCCCCCCCCCCCCCAAGTGCAACTGGTTTTGAAGGTTTAACATTTCCGGGGGTGGGGTGGTAGGAAGCAAAATATAACAGTTTTTTAAAATCCATACCTTTAAATTACCGAAAAGAAGGCTGAAAATGTCATACCGGATATATTGTCACAACACATCAATGGTGGATTTTTTCAGCAAGACAAGATCTAGAATCCAAGATTTAATAATAATGAAACCATAAACTCTAATGCTTGCAATTTTATTTGAGTCAAAGTCAAATATATTCGTCCAGGCGTTTTTATCTGATTTAGCAGAATTATTTCATTCCGATCATTTCGTTTGACCAACAGTATTTCATCATCAAAGCACACACACACACCCACATAGATTCTAAATTACGAATACATATTCCCGAGAGAAATAGAAATGTTTCCATTATTAGTGTATAATCATGTCTATGGATAATAAATAATGATAATATTGGCAGTCGTAGAATGACGTAATAATGATAATACATATACATGTATGTACATGTAGCCTTAGGAGTCAGCAGGCGTTGGAATACGAATTTTACTGAAAAGGGTTATCTTGTCGATTCATTTTACCTCCAGTCTAATTACTTTCACGTACATGTAATACATATCCATCGATAAATATTGTTGCACCAACCAATTACAATATGTATAAATGTGGATTTCTATCAGTGCAATATTTTGTGTGACTCGGACCCGAATACAGTTAACAAGTGCATGCATCTTG
The DNA here is from genome assembly GCA_903981925.1 of Ostrea lurida. Taxonomy (NCBI): domain Eukaryota; kingdom Metazoa; phylum Mollusca; class Bivalvia; order Ostreida; family Ostreidae; genus Ostrea; species Ostrea lurida. The sequence continues at coordinate 15,522 of CAJDSM010029050.1, forward strand.
AATAGATACATGTATTATGCACTGGTTGAATGTCTTGCATTACGGTGGGCGAACTCTCACTGCCCCTGAATATGAAAAAAGTTCCGATTTAAAAAAATCGACACGGTACAATCTTATTACCAGGTAACAAAGGGCTATATTGGAAATTGTTGTAGACATTGACTACAGACCCTTAAAAAAATTCCAATACACGATTTTCTAATATCTAATGATTAAAAACTCCAGTTGATCCTCTATCTTTAACTTGACACATTTTTAGAACGCAATTTCAAATGTACTAGGGCTTAGTGCATTTAATGCAGCTTGAACATGTGATTCTGAATGAGACTTAAAAGGTCCTTTCCCGTATCTAAAATGAAATGTCACTTTGCCATAGATAATGCATAATTTACTGAGATATCATTTAGATAGTCTGATGTTTGAGCATTAAGTATCTAGATATTCACTTTACGATTGTCACATTATGGAACCAGAAATACTACCGGAATCCCACAACCGGGGATCAATTTCCTGTGTGGAACATTTGCTTTTTTATAAATATTTTATTCAATACAGATGAGGATTAGACAGCATATCGTGTTCAGTCAAGAATTTGTGACCCATCTCATTTTCTAGAACTGCTAAACTTATTTCAAGTTTTTAACTCTGAATAGCTCAATGAGCGATAGCATAATTAATGATTCAACACATAAACAGGTAATGCTTACACACGTACGAAATGTTTTTATACTTTGATATCAAATTACATGTACTGTAGCAGGGCCGTAACCAGTCATTTGCATTGGGGGGTGCACACAACTAAGACCTGGGGTCCAGGGCTGGCCCTGATATGGAAGCTGAGAGGCTTTAGCATTTTCATTGGGAGCCGTTTTAGACACCCAACGGCCCAGGACTGGCCTTGGTGAAGGTCCAGGGGGCGAAGCAAAGAGGATTTGGCATTTTCGTTTTCAAACGGGGTGCACCCAGTGCCCCCCTCCTCCCGCCGGTTGCGGCCTTGTATGGGTATCATCAAGGGTGATATATGTAGGATGTGAACCGATATTCTGTCAAAGAATCAGAAAGGGATTTTTTCCCAAACGCTCTGTTTCCGACGTCCTTGGGTGTATGTCTAAAACATATTTGCAAAGTGTGTTATTCAAAGTTTAAATATACAGGGAATCACAACACATCTGTCATTTCATTTGTATCCATACCACACTGCACATTATCTGAGTGGGGTTTATTTTCGGGGGGAGTACCATTAACAACTGATGGTTGGTAATCCAGAGCTGAGGACCTGTTAAAGTTTGCAAACCAGAGCCATCAGCGAATCGAACACTACTGAAAATCTTGGTGGTCATAAAAATTGTAGAAGTTGACGAGTGAGGCCTGCAAAGAATGGGGGTAAGTGGGTGAAATATATAAGTACAAATAAATTTACAGACAGATAATCTGGGATCTAATTTCAACCATTTGAACCCAGCTAAGGAATATCATTATTAAGTGGACACTGTGAAGACACTGTTGAGTAAAGTGTGGCAAGTTTCTTTGGCGAATACGACTCTCTTAGCAAACAACACTGCATACTCAAGCTTCACGTACAGTAGATATTTTCACTTGGTAGAAAGCAATTACAACAAGCTTTCAAGATATTTGCAACTACAATGTATATTATTATAATATACTAGAACCTCATTTTCAGGGAGGAAAACTTGGGAAGATATTGTGACATAAGGGGCGAGATCAAAAGTCTAATCATGTTAATGTCTGACAAAAAAAAATATAAACTCACATAGTTTTCATCACGACCCTCTCCTTACCCCTTAAAACTACATGTAAATATGACAACATAATAACACTCCGTCAGAACTTTATGGACTCGTTTGATTTAGTGAGTATGCCTTTGCTATTATTTATTCACAAATGAAAGTACACATTAAAACTATTTTAAAAATGTTCATTATTATCTGTAATTGATGTCGGGTGCCCCCCCCCCCCCCCCCCTATCTATTTGAATATTTATCCGACGTCGATCTTTTGATCTCGTCCTTATATGAATACCTCGTTTACAAACGCGATGGTGATTAAACATCTAATTTCTACAGTATACGAGCAAGAACACCGATTTGTCAGTCCGTGCAATGGTTTTACTTGAATATGGTATACATTCAAATTAGTATTGACAAACATTGTATCGATGAACTTGTTCGTACAAAGCAAACCTAATGAGAAATATATCCTGTAAATTCGTGGAGTCTTTCTCGTGTGATTTCAATTCCCATTTTAATTAAATGTTTAAGCTACACATGTTCAGTGGATAAAATACAGAACTCGGTAAGAAACTAATCCATGCAAACAATCAGGGAGTCTTCCTCGTTCTGAACTCCCATTTCCGAGTGAATTCCCTCCGTTTTACAGATTTACGATTCGGAATACTTCACGCGTTTAGCAGGTCTAATGGCAGACAATGTAAACAAATACTTGTTAGATATAATGAGTTGCAGGGTAATAGAAAAATATGTTTAGAAAATCATTAACGGTATAATAATCTTTAAAATAAGTTTGGCGGACACAAACATTCATACCATACGGTGGCGGAAAGCGAAATCAAACCTGGCCTGGATTTCTCGAAACAATCTTAAGTCAAAACTTAGACTTAAGTCTAAGATTTTACTCGAATTCTGACAGCTAAAATAGAAAAAAAAACTCGTACTTAAGTTCGAGTTTTTATCGAGAAATCCAAGCCAGACGATCGTCTCCATCGTCAACTTCCCTTATTTCTGTAGCAGTATTCCATCATCACCTGCATATGGTGTGTATGTCACCCAACTTATTCGATACACAAGAGCTTGTTCTGCTTATGACCAATTTTTAAATCGAGGCAGGCTACTTACAAACAAGTTGTTGTTGCAGGGGTTTCAACAGTCACGTTTAAAGGCAGCATTTCGTATATTCTATGGTCGTTATAACGATTTAGTTTACCTATAACCTACCATTGGGTCAAATGCTGTCTTCTGTGTTTCATAGCAAATGTTAAGCCTTTTTCATACATAGATTTGACTACGGATTGCTCCGTTTACCTGATCAAGACTATGGGCTCACGGCGGCTGTGACCGGTCAACAGGGGATGCTTACTCCTCCTAGGCACCTGATTCCACCTCTGGTGTGTCCAGAGGTCCGTATTTGCCCAACTCTTGTTTTTGTATTCTATTTCGGACTTGCGAGATTGATCATTGTTCGTTATATTTGCCTTTACATGATGTACAAAGGGAATTGGATGGCGACCTCCATATAGAAATTCTAACACGAAAAGATGGAAGGCGGGCGAAATAATACGCAGATCGAATTTATTGTAAAGAGCTTAGCCTATCCTATTCCGATCCTTTACAAACATCACTGAGACGATCCACCCATCTACTGTGTCAGCCCACATTGCAGCTTTGTTGAAAGACAGTTACTATTGACAACATGTTCACCAAATTGTACTTGATATAAAAATAAAGTTTAAATGTATATAGCGAGCGTAAATCTCCATGATACATTTAAACGTCCCCCATGGCCTCAGTTCATTTCAGCCTTAGTTTATTATTAAATTTCATAATACATGTACGTACATGTACATATTGTTAACGGACATAAATTAAGTTGGATGAATAGTAACCAAGGGAAGTCGTAGGCCGAGGAAATAAGTTAATTGCAGCCTTACAAAACCTTTATTTAATACATGTAATATCATAATTATTTTATTAAATTTCATAATACGTACATATTGTTAATGGACATAAATTATGTTGAGTGAATAATAACCAAGGGAAGTCGTAGGCCGAGGAAACGCTGATTACGTAAATACGTCATTCTGAGCACACATTAAAAATCAATAAATTAAATTTTTATCGTGTTTAAGTATACATTATATTTCCACAGATTTGTGAGGGAAAAACTTACTTTTATCATATATAAAATGG
>CAJDSM010029051.1:0-40076 GCA_903981925.1 Ostrea lurida
GTACAAAATCATGCTTTGAAGTGAAAGCGAAAATACATTTTGTTTCGTATTTGCCCTTGACTGAATTCAATTGTAACTAATAAAAGTAATTGAAAATAAATCTAGCAGACAAAAATGTATCATATAACTTAAGGTCTTATTTAAAAGTCGACACTAAATCAATATAAATACGTCCTTGACTGCCGACAGTACATTCGGAAGATACTTAGTTATATGTAACAGTACCCGTGGTCGCTGTCTCCAAGAAGATTATATCAACTTCTAAAAGCGACGTTTTGATAAATCCCAACAGAACTCACTCTCCAGAAGCACATTTTATTTCCTCTAAGTTAATAATCAGATTAATTCAATACATGTACTTATTTCCATGTATAATATTTCACTTGTAAACCCCCGATATCATCCTTCTGGGCATTAATTGTATTTAACATACCGGTTTACTGTAAAGGGGGAAATATTCGCGTGGGTTTTATTTTCGCTATATTCGCGATTCTGTCAAATACCGCGAAATTAAAACCACCGCGAAGTGCTGTTCAGTGTGTTTAGGTATATGATTCTAGCTTAGAATATCTACTTTCCGCGAAATTTAAACCATCGCGAAATGTTTAAAGTTAAAAATCGCGTAATTTTAGCCCCGCGAAATTAAAGCCCTTTACAGTATTTGTTCCTATTTTTTTTTTTAAATCTCAAGAGCAATATTACCATGATATTTCACTTGACCATTTGTCGAAAACATCATGCTTTACTGACACATATTATTCATTACGCAAGAGAAATATGTATGAACTCGATCTTCAGCGTTTTATTCATTAATCGTTTTGAAGCACAACTCTTGTTTTCTGTTTGAGGCTCACAAGATTGATTTTCGCTTTTTATTAGTAATATTTATACACAGTAATAATATCTGTATCGGATAGTGTTTAAAACTTTGTAATTTACTACAGAATGTCGCAATCAAACATTCCTCTCTGTATGGTATTTTATCACCAAATCAGAATGTATGTGTTCCCTTGTTTTGTGTAGATAACATGAAATAAAATAATTTTCAATGAAAGATTTATGAATTTGTATTTTTTTTACTCAATATAATTGCGTTAAATAAAAGCAAAATATGATCATGCACACTCCTAAAACAATTATTCTCTTGATTCCTTTTATCTGTGGGAAAATGTACGAAAATATAATGAAAAACTAAATAAAACGAATCAATCTCATCAATCGTATATAGAATAAGAAATAAAGAGCAAGACAAACACGAGCCCCCGAGCATGCCAGAGGTGGGATCAAATGCCTATCATGATTAAGCATTCCCTGTTGATCGGTTACATCCGCCCTCAGCCTTATATCTCGATCAGGTAAATGTTGTAATAGGCAGTCAAACTCTGAATGTGAAGAGCGGCCTACCAATGGACATGAGTCATACGGCATTCCCCCTAATGACAAGTGGAATTCGTCAATCTACATCAATATCACGACTAGAGAATTTGCGAAATATTGACCTTAAACGAGACAGTTGAAATCCCTGAAACATCTACTTATTAGTGGTAAAATTAGAAATTCATATCAAAATTAAGGATTATCTCCCTCAGGCATAGCTCTGATCCTTCGAAGTTTTTGGCCCCAATCTTTTGGCACTACATTGATCACTTTTTATAAAGTTTTACTTTCATGTTTCGGATTTCCAACATTTTGGTTTGAGCATCACTGAAGAGACATAATTTGTCGAAATGCGCATCTGGTGCATAAAAATTGGTACCGTATATGATTTATATTAGTAGCGTGCCTTGACAATACTGAGAACATGTTTTCGTAGGAAGAAGGCGAAGTCATCACGTTTCTTATAAAGTTGAGTTGTTAGTCTGCCGTTAAAATATATGCTGAATAAAATGCCCATATATGAAGCAGATTTTGAAGATCCAAGGATGTCCTTTATTTCAATTTACTAGAATATATCGGATCGCAATCGATAATGCGTCGTCGATACATGTTACCATGTAACATTGGAGATGACGACCATGATAATGATAAAATGATAAAATACACTTATATAGCGCCTTATCTAAAAATACTCTAAAGCGCTGTACAACATACTAAAATTTACAATTAATACTTCAAAGAAAACCATAGAATACAAAACGAAAATACCTTACATATTTAAAACATGAATGCAACATTATGTCATAATAGATAAAAAGTACAAATCAAGACAATTTAAAGTATAAAATATGATGCAGGCATAAAACGTCCTAATATATAGAAAAACAATAAGTAAATCTAAAACACAAACGTGCCCAATGTTCGGTAAATTTAACAGTAGCTATTTAATGGTTATAGGATTTACAAAAAAGATGAGTTTTTAAAAGACGTTTAAACATTCAAGATTTTTGGCGTTTCTGAGCTGGCTAGGCAGATTGTTCCAGAGTGTGGATGCAGCCTTGTCGAATCTGCGTTCACCGTAGGTCTTAGTTCTGACTGATGGTACAGTTAGTAGTTTGCAGTTTCTGAACGCAGGGCTCTTGTCGGGTTGTATGGAATACTGAATGAGTTCCGTTAGATATCCTGGAGCAAGCTTGTGGAGACTTTTAAACACATATAGGAGAATTTTGTACTGGATACGATAATCAACGGCAAGCGATTTGTTTGCACTCTAACTGATATAGCCAGTATCCTGTGTATCATTTTATATTGAAAATACTGAGGTTTGAAGTTCTGAAAATTTTTGAAACCGCCCTTTAAATATAAATAAAATCCCTTTCTTTTCCAGTGAAACTATTCATTTCGTTTGATTTTGAAAACTCAAACAAAACGTTTTAAGAATTATAGAATTAAACACTTTTTATTATGAAAGCTGATTGATTTTCTTTAACTGCTTCATTATTGAATTTAATTGAGTGTCAGTTTTCTGTTTTCTTTTCAATTATATTTTGGGCTTTTATTAAAAAATGAATTTTGATATCAATCTCCCGGAAAACGGCAAGGACATTTTGTACAGGATATGGACTCAGATGAACCAAATATGTATAGTTTTTACCTTTAATTGTTACGTCAGGCATTACTCACCTTTATATTGACTTTGTATTATCAATCATATATACCTGTATCTTTTCAATACTTATTCATGTATCGTATGTATATCATATTCTTGATTAGCTGAAAATCAAAACGTGCATTAATTTGAAATCTGCGTAGTGCAAAAAGGGTCTTATAACAATTTGAAAATTGATATATATAAATGTCTGTGGTGGTTGCTATTGGTATGTCAATTATGAATGTGTTGAAAATTGGCTTGTCTTGTGTTAATGTATTAAACCAAGCTTTAGTTTGAATGATGGTGATGCTTCGTCATTAGATTTTGAACAATTCTCGGTAATTACAGTATTATATTGGTTTTATAAAGTTGTAACATAAGAATAAATCATGGCGTTTATAGTAAAGATAAGGGTAAATGACGCTACTAAATGCCTATCTGAAATCTTCGAAATGTTTGTATTATACCTTCAGCAAAAAAAAAATCGATTTAATTCAACGACTGAGAGGTTACTTCTTTCATAAGACGAAGCCATGTCAAGCTTCTAGACTAACAGTCGATTTTGAATTATGCACACCAAAAATCTTCATGACATATATATATGAGTGACCTGATTAACCAGAGAAAAATAATAGTAAAGATATTGATTTTCATAAGCCTCAAGGGTGAAATTGGAGAACGTGACATACATTTAATATCTTTCCTACTCTTGGACAATGTTACAAAATGTGTCCATCTTTGACGGATTTTGTTGAATAATTTTTCAATATTCAGAACACACCTTATGTTCATTTCAACTCTCTTTCTCTCCCGTCTTTTAAACTGTGATTTTTGTATAGTATTTCAATACCTTAATGCTCCGTTATATGTAAATATTTTCAGTGAATGTCGAATGCCTATCATTAAGAAATTTGATATTTAGTAGATAAAAGACTCATTAAGATACCACTTCATTATAGAAGAATGTTAAATGCATTATATCAATATAATACCATTCAAAGATAAGAACGTTTCCCTCTGTTTCCGACAAAGTGCTGGAGACAATTGAACGAGAGAAGATAACTCGAATAGACCCAACCATAACGCGACAGAAATCAATTAGTTGTCGCTTATCTATTATCAAATAAATTCCTAACAATTAATCGTTTGTTGTGTATATATATCATTGTTTGCCCGCAAGTTCATACAAAATGACCCATATATTCATAAACATCAAATCTTGGTATCTGTCTGTGTGTTTATATATATACACACACCTTCACTGAGGCGGTTACGACTCATGCGATAGTGTCAGCGAGGAACGCGGGAGCTCCACATATATATATACCTACTCCTGACAAGCGTTCAGTAATTATTCTTGGTTGGCTTATAAGTAGATGCAGTGCGCTTGCTGCATAGTGCTTAGGCTTTGAAGTGTGAAAATCATCGTTCATTTTTGCGTACTATTTTATTTTATTGGTATGAAATACATGAATGCGATGTTAATTCACAGAGACTGACATTTGATGTAAATCTGCTCGTTTCCTTGGAAAGTAGAAATATTAAATATCCTGGCATTGCTTTCTTTTTGAGATAGAATTGGAGAAAATGGATTATTTTCATGTCTTTATTTTGTTCTGCAAATGGATTTAACAAAATGTGTAATTTGAATTCATTCGCTGATTTATCGGTAAGAAAACTATCTTTATAACCAATATCTGATCATCGTTTGTGTTTCAGCATTGTAATAAATGACTTTGAAATTAATTTGTAATCCATGCCAATTTAATTTCCAGTTGGATAAAAAGAACGGGTGAATTTATATTAAATTTATAATTACTGAAATGAATAATACAAACGTTAGTCCTAATATCATATTTAAAGCAACTATGAAAAAGACTTAATATACATTTTAAGCCTCTTTTAATGTATGATTATTCAAATATCAATCAAATAAGAAAATTAAGAGAATTTCTACTGATTTCATTTTAGACCTGGTTAGCAGCCATGGTGATATTAACGTTGATGGTACTTCATGATACAGCGGAGTCACTAACATTAAAAAACATCGAAAAGGAAAAGAAAACGGACGATTTTATTCTGAATCCATCAAATGAACCATCAGTATGGGAACACCGAGAAGAAGACGATACTCTATTTCCAGTTGTGAATAACGGACTTTTTGAAATACAATCCCGTGTTGCGTTTGCATCAGACAGACCGGGTTTACCCCCTTCAGAGGGCGTGAAAACCCGAACCAAAAGAGCAGCTTCGTCTAATAGGGCAGTACGGAAGAGGAAAAGGAGGCAAAGAAAGTCAAGAAAAAACAAACGAAAAAATAGAAAAAACAGAAAACATCGACATAACCATGGTAATAAAAAGAGTAGGAGGAGGCGATCTAACAGACTAGGACATGGTGGTCACTACGATCCACACCCGTTAAGTGTCTGTGATAGCATTAGCGACTGGGTGCAATTGAATGAATCTATCACCCAGTACGGACTTCAAGTGCAGGTTTTGTCTCATCGTTGGTCGGGCGATCAACGACTGAAACAATATATCTATGAGACCAAGTGTGCTGTTACAGGTGAACAATGTCGAGGAATTGATACGGAAAACTATAGGTCGGAATGTGTGACTAAAAAGATTTATATAGATGCGTTTGTTCGTGATGAGCACGGCGACGAAATGTGGGCAAAAATTGAGGTGAATGGATCTTGCAATTGTAGGTTATATAGGAAAAGACTTGGTACGAGAATTTCAATTTTTGAAGCTTTAGGACAATGAAGTTTTGTTGATACAATACTGAGAGAATCCTTTTCACTCTCGTGATATTAAGACATAGTAATTATCGTGATATTTTGTTTTAATTTATGTAAATTTTGATGTCAATCATCTTGACATTATTTTCATTTTAAAATTTCGCTCATCACAAGTTTAATCATTCCAGTTTCAACAGTTATGTTATTTTGCATTATTTTAAGGCGGGCACAGCTAGTATCGTTTTGATCCCTTAGCTCAGAATTATCAAAAGGGGATACTAGTCTGTGATACCCGCGGAATCCATAATTGTGTATGTCAATGCTATTTTGATGGCAATGCATGTGTTGTTACTCACTTCATTTTGCAAGTGTGTTGTTTTCTCCAAAACCGTGTGTTATGTCGTAATATGCCGAATCTCACAATGTATTAATTTCATTGTNTTTTGCAAGTGTGTTGTTTTCTCCAAAACCGAGTGTTATGTCGTAATATGCCGAATCTCAAAATGTATTAAGTGTAGTTTCATTGCTGCTCTTTTTTGTTTCCCGCTCTCAGTATTTGCTTAGTCATTGTCATGGTATTGTACAAAATTAGAATAGATGATATTGGTTTTCGTTAGTTTGATATTCTTTTGATTTGAGTTGATTTCCAGTTGTTAAATTTATGATAACTATCAAAACAGTAAGCTTTTACGAAAACAATCACTTTTCAATGTTGTTGTTTTTTTTCTGTCAGTCCACATTTTTTGTGATTCATGAATGCATTGTTTTTTCATAAGCATGTTGGCTTTAAATTTTGTAGTTTTTCGTATTTTTTAATTATTGATTTGTTTTTGTAGATGTGTATTACATGTTGAACAATATGTTTAAACTATTTTTGAAGTCTTTTGCTTCACCCCCTCTCACCAAAGATGACATTTTGTTATCGGATGTTGGTTTGTGATATTTCTATGTTGAGCTCGTTGACAGTTTTTTTTTATTGTATACGTTTTTTTTCTCAATTATAATTTTTTTTTTGAATTAAGATTCCGAAGTGTTGCCACGTAGATTTTAGGAACACAGCATATCTTAGTTCTCTTTCGACCAATTTCGTTGTCGTTGTAGATGTTACATTTTATTTTTTTCATTGTTCCAGTAGAAGGTTTATTTAAAAAAATTGCTTTGGATATTGAAAACAAATACATGTACATGTATTTATTAATTTGAATATACGAAACATTTTTTTATTCTGATGTTCTTTCTCAGAAACAATCCCCTTATAAGAGCGGACGTGGATTAGTATTATAAACGTATACGTATTCGTAGACTTAGTTTCGACACAAGACGGCTTTGCCTGATCTCACCTCACATTTCATGTTTGATTCTACAAAAAATAGGAACAATTGAAATCATTGTGCTATTTTTCATCCATTTTTCATGTTTGAAACAGTTGTTTAATTATTACACATTACGTAAATTTAATTGGAATTATCATTTTATATGACGTAGTAGTTTTATATATCTTATTTGATCAAATCCGATTGTTAGAAATGTATCGGAATTAAGATTATATTTTATGTGCAAGTACGTTTTAAACATACGTAAATTTTATTAGATTACCATTAATCACGATAAAAAAAGACAATATGATTAATTGTTCTATTTTACCACAAAACGGAATTATTTATAACAGTTCTAAAATTAAACAAAGACACTAAAATTACCTCATTAAACTTTTCAAAACAGTCGTTCCTTGGATTTTATATCATAGACCAAAATTTATCATAAGGTGATGTGAAATTTAAATACGCCCGGTCGGTTGTGAGCAAGTACTGTATAAAGAAGGAAATATTGAATATGGAAAAAACCATTGGTGCGGAAAGTGTAATAACCTATGTAGAGTCATATTGACTTTTGTCGATGTACTGTTTGGTCAATATATTTTAATGTAATTCTTTTGCAAGTGTGTTTTATATTCTGTAAAGTCTCAAAGCTGTACAAATGCACGTGCCTTATTGAACCTAAGTCGGTTGGGACTTTGATCTTGTTGTTTGAATGAAGTGCTACAGCCATACACACGTTATGTGGTTGCATTTGTATAAAAATAAAAGGTGCTATGTTGAGCTACACTTTCTAGAGGGGCCATTGCTATCCAACTTATTTATTTGTAATTGTGATTTGTGATTTGTAAATAATTGTTAATTTATAACTAAAGCCATCCACTATATTTTGTGATCTTAACATTGAATTAAAATTGTTTTTTTGATAAAATTGCAAGTATTTATCGTTTTGTTTTTAAGGAAACCAGACTGTCTTATTTACAAATACAGTTGAACTTCGGTATCTCGAACACTGATATCTCGAATGCCGTGGGTATGTCGAACTGATTTAGAGGTCCAAGCCACCTATTTTTTGAGTAGTTTTACCCTCGAGATCTCAAATCCACTGATACCTCGAACTTTTTCTCGGTCCCATCGAGTTCGAGATAACGAGGTTTGACTGTACAAAACAAAGTAGATGAAAACAACAACAAAAGATGATTGCGGTAATTTTCAGAAATTTCGTTAAATCTCATGTACATATATCAATCAACATTGTATCTATATACATATGTCTGCTGAATTTGGAAAACACATGCATAATCAATATTTACCAAGACTAGTTTGGAATATCTTTAATTTATACAACGATCAACACAAATTAGTTATAATTTCAAATTTTAAATATATATTCACCAAGACTAATTTGAATACCTCCTAATTTTAAATCTATACATTGAGCGCAAACTTTCAAATGTTGGATTTATGCATTGATTAATAGTTTTGAATACCTTCAAACGAAAATATTCCGATAGAGAAAAAAATATGGATGATTTTGCTAATCATAAATAACGTCATAATTAATCAAATGCAACTGTAAGATTTGAATACAGGAAAAGTTCATTTATTGGATTAATTCAGGATTACGAAAACAACGAAGCCATATTGTCTTGAATGTGATAGAAAACGGTCAAAGGAGAATAACATATACTGAGTATACATTTATTAACCAGATCGGTTGACAGCGGATGCTTACTCCTCCTAGGCATCTGATCCCACCTGAGTGTGTCCAGTGGTCCGTGTTTGCCCAACTCTTGTTTTATATTCCATTTGGGACTTACGAGATTGATTACTGTTCGTTATCTTTGACTATATATCTCAGTCAATGGGACAAACGAATATCCGCTAACATACATCTAGTGGGTTCTAAAATTTCAAAAATATCCTTACAGAGAGGGATATACGAGGATGGATCCAGTATGCATTCTCTCAGGCACTCATGTTTCCTCCTTAGGAAAATCTCAACTGTGTAAATGAGAAACACTCGACGTATTGTGTTACCTAGATATGCGAGAAGTGGATGGGGCTGTTACTATTCATCATGTAGACCTATACGGCAAGAACTAACAACTCCCATCAATGACAAATCGGCGTTTAGAGCTTATTCCGGTCCTCAACTTCCAATTTAGTTACGAATAATTTCCATATCACCTGCAATTATGTGCTGTATGTCTCCTGCCTTATTCAATAAGCAAGAGCTTGTTCTGCGTATTCGCAAATTCTATGGTTGTTATAACGATTTAGTTTGCCAATATGGTCTGTCATTGGGTCAAATGCTGTCTGATGTGTTTAATAGCAATTGCTAGCCTTTTTATACACTGATGGGATTATGGATTGCTCCGTTTACTTGATCAAGACAATAAATGGGTTCACGGCGGGTGTGACCGGTCAACAGGGGACACAACTCCTTCTAGGCATCTGATCCCACTTCTCGTATACCCATACTGTAGTTTATATAGGATTTATGGAATTGATTACTGTTCGTTGTCGTCAGCTTTTCATGTGTTCAATTAAAAAACATTATTCGATGCAGGTTACTTGAAAATAAGTTGGTGTTAACTGGGTTTCATCAGTTTTGTGAAAGTCAGCATTTCACAAAGCTTATGGTCATTACAGTGATTTAATTTGCGCATACAACGTTTCATTAGGTCGATGGCAGTCTGGCTAGTTCTATACCAATTGGTAAGCCGTTAGGCCGTTATTCACACACTGATTTGACTACAGATTATGCCGTTTACCTGATCAAGACTATGGGGCTCACGGCGGGTGTGACCGGTCAACAGGGGATGCTTACTCCTCCTAGGCACCTGATCCCACCTCTGGTATGTCCAGAGGTCCGTGTTTGTCCAACTCTTGTTTTTTGTATTCTATTTATGACTTACAAGATTGATCACTGTTCGTTTTCTTTGCCTTTACTCTTTACTACATAATCACTCCATTTACCTGCTCAAAATATAGGCATCACGGCTTGTGTGGCCAGCCAACTAGCGATGCCTACTCCTCCAAGGCACTTGATTGGTGTACAGGGGTCCGTGCATACCCTACTCTGAATTCTTTTATTATTTTTAAGATATTTTATTATATTGATTACTGTTTGTATTTAAGAAATAAAGCACGTGTTTTTGTGGTTGTTGCAGAATAACCTCCGAGGTGGAGAAATGTTGTTAATATTTCAAACAACATTTCGACGCCGAGGAGGTTATTCTTCAACAGCCACGAAAACAAGTACTTTATTTCTATTCTACCACGGCTATAAAAAAGCAAGATGATTATTTCTTCTATTAAGAAACGAAATAGGTCAAATCATGAACGTTAGTCAAGCTGTTCGCGTTTCACCCCTTGTAAACAACCTTTCGAGTTTGCCTCATGGGAAGATGTCATGGCGATCGCACAGTAGAACTCGTTTCGGTTTCTAGTACTAGGGATGTTTTTAGAACAGCCATGCTTCGTCTGTAAAATATATTAACATGCTTAATATGGAATGCACAAAGTATACCGCTGTGCCTAAAAATGTGAATACAAGTAATTGACATGGTTTCGAATTTCAAGTCCACGGTTTTCTTCATATTGTGTCAAAAGGAGAGATTGTGTATCACTACGCATAATCCATTGTGATGTAGCGTGGTATAACGTAGAATAATGACCGCGGCATCTTTTTGATATTTTCAATAACCGTGGTAGAATATTCTTTAAACTAATTTGATTTTAAGGAATAGTTTTGTTTTTCATCCACGTAAATATAATGATAACAATTTCGTTTTAGATAAGAATTTAACATCCCAACACCCCCCCATTTTCGATAGTGTTAAAATTTGCAACAATGTCAAAGCTTGAACATTTGTTTTTTATTCCTAGAAATTGAAGATTTATTAGAATTTCGATTAAATCACGATGTACGTGTTGATAGGATTTGCCTTAAACAATTCCAGTGTCTCATTATTTAAAGTACCATATTGGTAGGTTGGTTGTGTATTATTAAAAGGACCCGTGGGGATCCGGGTTAGAATAGGCCCTCAGCATCCCCTTGCGTGTCGTAAGAGGCGACTGAATGGGGCGGTCATTCGGATGAGACCGGAAAAACCGAGGCCCCGTGTCACAGCAGGTGTGGCACGAAAAAGACCCCTCCCTGCTCAAAGGCCCTGAGTGCCGAGCATAGGCCTAAATTTTGCAGCCCTTCACCGGCAAATGGTGACGTCTCCAAATGAGTGAAATATTCTCGAGTGGGACGTAAAACAGTAAATAATCAATCAATCTATTATTAAACGTCGCGTTCGAGAATTTTTCACTCATATGGGAATATCACTATTGTCAGTAAAAGGCTTTATAATTTAGGCCTGTGATCGGCGCATACGGCCTTTGAGCAGGAAGGAATTTCATCGTGCTACATGCACACCTGCTGTGGCATATAGTACTTCAGGTTTTCGCGGTCCCATCAAATACTTATATTTGCTAATGTTTTGACATTAATATTACACATTCTGTTGTTTCAATGAATTTTAATTTTCTGTAAGACTCTGACAGTTCATCTTCACACAACACCTATGTATGCAAATTGTATATATGATTTTAAGGGGGTTAAGGAATTAACTTATGATTCTATTTCTATACTCCGTTACATAAACTACTTCAACATTTATTCCTTAAATGTATCGTGCTTACTAGATTCATTTGTCATTTGGTTCAATCAGTCTATTTTATAGATAAGCCTATTGATTACTGTGGAATAATTTTAATTCGTGGGGGTCAATGTTCGTGGGTAGCCAAAATTTTACTGGTTCGTGGGCACGTAATTTCGTGGGTACATGTAACTAAACCATTTTATACGTATGATATATATGCTTACTGTTATTTAAAGTATTTTGTCTCATTACACTAATTTGTTCACTGAATTATTGATTTGTAAATAGTGCGAGTCATTTACAACACCAGATAAATAATGCAACCGGAATAAAACTTATAACATTTAAAATAATTAAAAATGTTCGTGGGGATGTTAATTCGTGGGTAAAATTTACCCACGAAATCCTCGAACATTGATCCCCCACGAACAATGATGATTCCACAGTAGTTTTGCGAATTCTCCTTAGCGTATTTTCCATGCCTATTGGGTTCCCTAGTGGAGAATGGCATACTTATAGTTCGAATTTCCTCAATAGACTTTATCGACATTATCCATGACCCGAGTACCTACATATGTATAAAAGATACGGAAGCCATTTGAAGATCATTTTTCCATCCTACCGTCTGTCTGTTTGTCTGTCAACACGTAATTCGATATTTTTAATTCATGTATTCTATTTTCAGTACTGAGTGTTGAATACAAAAAGGCGAAGTTAACATTGTGTCAAACGTAATCATAATCATATTAGAAATTTTCTCCAATAATCTCCTTGATATCATTGTTTTACTTTTAATTTTGTATGTGAATACACATGTACAGTGATCAAAAGAAAACAGCTTTCAGTATACTTCAAAGATAAGACTGTGGTGAGATCTTGAATGTCTTCACGAAACGCAAAATTAATCATCTCTTATTTTTTATTGCAGATATTGACAGCGATTAATAAAAGAAATTTTGCGCATTTCAATGAAAAGTTGAAGATAGATAACTGTTTAATTTCATAAATCCTGAACAGAGTACAAATGAAAAGTTGGGCAAACACGGATCCCTGGATGTACCAGACGTGGGATCCAGATTTAATGTAATGTAATATCAAGTCATTAAATGAGGAGTTGCGCGAAATCAGACTTTGAATGGAGTACTTATATTTCCCGCGTTATTTTAAGATGAAATCCACGCCTTGTATTTCATACAGATATAAATTCCACTATTGCGACCCAAGTTATTTAATTACACAACATACGTTGCAGTGCCTGGATATTGAACGAAATCTCTCCAAAGTGTACCATGTTCCTCTTCATCATTTAATTATGTTCGTGTTGGTCATATTGCAGGGGATATAAATATAGTCCAAAATGAGGATCTTAGTCCCTTATTTTAAAGGTCCTAAATTTCCGAGAAGCTAGCTCATTTAAATGGCGACAATAATTTCCATGACTCTCATGAATTATGTGGAAGAATATACGCCAGACGAAGTTGGATCAAAATCGAGGGAAGAGGGCTTTGACACTTGTGTACTGAATGGATCAAAAACTATTCAAAAAATTATTAAAATCCTGTATTAACCATTTAGCGGGGAAAATGCGTGCTATTTTACCTTCTGTCTTTAAGAAGCAGAAGTGGTAAATGAGTTTACATAGACCTACAATGAAAACTTTGTACTAGTTCCAGCTGATAAGCAGGTAGCAAACATTGTCTATGTTTGTAAAAGTTATCTATTATCTTGTCTTTTTTAATGAAACTACGGGTTTACATTCAACAACTGGGAATCCTACTTATACTTCAAGCAAATCTGACTAAGATGAAATTCTTGCAAAACATCACCTTTACTGTTTTGTATACTTTCAAATATTCGAAGAATACAGGATCAATTTGAATTAACATACGTTTAACTGGATTTTAAAATTGCTAAGAAATCCTTAAAACAAAGATACATCGCTGGTTCCAGTAAGTGCCTACCAAGCCTCTATCCTATCTCTAGACTAAACTACTAAACAGCTGTTAAAGAGTCCACTTCAGAGTACTGCTCCACTAGCATATTCCCAGAAGTGATGTCAACAGGAATGTGGATTCTCAAACCTCTAAAGAGTTTTAGAAAACTTCATGTCACCGAGATTTTTCTATACAAATTGAATGCATCAAAACGTATCATAATCTCCAACACTTGTAATAACAATTAATTCTCAACGCCAAATTAAAATTTAGGCTTTTTCAATAATAGATAATTGCTTTTTTGAGCAAAAACAGACCCGAAAATACAAAGTTTCGGTCGTTGGGAAAACAAATACATATTTTGTCAGAACCACTCTGATTGGCCCACACAAGTACTCTGAAAGTGATATTAAGAGCATACTTGGGTTTCTTTAGATAACATTATGTAGTCTTGTGAACCATGTCTTCCAGAATGTTGTTGATATTCTATGTGCACTAATTGTGCCCTCTTATTGGTACATTTATTTTTATATTCATACGAAGCAGATTTTGTTCAAAAATTGTTACGAGATAAAAAAAAAAAACAAAAAAAATATTTGCCGTGTCTCCAACCTTAGTTTTTCACAATTGTGTCCATTTTGATATATTCCTGAGAACTCAAATAAAGGACAACTAACTATCTGACAGATCTGCTTCATATTTGGATATTTTACTTAATATGTTGACTCTAATGGCAGACTGACAACTAAATTATATGATAATATATAAAACTTTGCAATCGTCAACTTTCCTTTTTATGTAGTATGATGGTACACTATCACCTGCTCATGTTGTGTATGCTCTCAGTTGATTCGATACGCAAGGGCATGCCATTGCGTATGCGGACTTTTTAAAGCAAGGCCAACTTAACTAACCAAAAAGTTGATGTCTACATAGGGTTATAACCAAATCTTCGTTTAGAGTCATCATTTGCAAATTCTACCGGGTCGCCTCTTTGCGTTACAAATTATCACTAAGTCATATGTTGAATGATATGTTTCATACCCATTTTAGACTGTCATTTTCGTACTAGATTTTGACGCACGGTAAACCTTCGTTTACTTTGTTTCGAACTACGGCGCTCACGAGCGGGTTTGACCGGTTCAGCAAAGAGATGCTTACTCCTCCTATGGCACCTAATTCTGCCTTTGATTTTGTCAGGGGTCCGTGTTGCCCTACACTCGATTTTGTATATTATTTTTTGGACTATGATTACGTTTAACACATTGTTTACTTTGCCAATTTATATGGACAATGGTTAAAATTTGAACTCGAAAGGTCAAAGGTTGTCTTGGGATCAGATGATAACACCGTTGATTTGTAGTGTTTGCAATACTCATGTTTTGTATTTGATACAAGGGGAATAAAAAATATATATACATGTATATTTTGGACCAAGAGGTCAACGGTCCTATTACATAAGTTTACGGCAAGCGCTCTTAAGACTTCAGTTTTGTAGTTTCCATGTTTATAATTGTGGTGATATTTTAATTTGGTTTGAGCATTATTTTACTATTAAAATTTATTATCGGTGAAGTGTAAAGAAGCAATAGGCTGTAAGAATTAATGTCTGTTGTAACTAATTAGTCATGCAAAAAATGATTGTTTTGCATTAAATAATACTCACGCGTTATTTATCGTGATACATATCTAATAAGCAACGTTACTATAAAGCGAATGATCAATACCTGTATGACGATGTTTTCTCCAAGAAAACATCATCGCGACCGTATTACTAGCATCCATATACCGTAAATCAGCACAGATCACCAAAGTGCATGTATGTAAAAGGCAAGAAAACATTAAAGCACTAAAGAGGTTACTTTTGTACTAAAAGATATGTCCTTGACTTAGATATGTCTTGCAAAATAATTTTATGTGATAGTGTGCCTTTATTCCTGCAAACAAACTAGGAATTATCGGTCAAAAACAATGCATCATCTCTTTATACCATTGAGGCGTAACGTTCTCTATTGGTAGATAACGGAAATATTACACGCATTTTGATTGTGGAGACAAATATTGCAAGAGCAACCATCTTTTGATACCAAAAAAATGCAATTAATATGTTGATACCATAGGTCATGCCGTGCAGACTGATAGTGTGTCACGATTTTAATGCTGAGATAGAACTGGTTTAGTTTTCCTGATTCCTTCCGAATCTCTACCCTGAGTCTAACATACTTTAGTCAAGGAGATGGCCGTATCTGATGCATCAAGAAAATTGATTACCTGGGAATGTGAACGTCTGCGGGTAAACGACTGACCTAAGTGAACTTGTTTTGCACTTTGATGTGCTTCCTCCTTAACAAATAGCCGGAAAACAGTTTTCAGGGTATCTATGATAATTTTCTAATTTTCATACCTTTGTAAACAACGTAGTGTTAATGCATATGAAAATATTGGATTTATAAATCACTTCTAGCAAAAGGAACTTGATGCTTTGCGTATGTAAAGATTTCGCTAACGTCCAATTAGAATGTACAATTTACTTGTTTTATGAAAGGTCAAGAACATGCAATATTTCAACATAGTGGTGTTATTATATTCCATAGCATAGCATAGTATTGTAGCCGAGGATGCGATGAAATATGTTAGATACGCGAGAAAAGCAATTTAAAAAACGGTCACCTCATTTAATGTCCAGTTTTATATTTAATTTAAACAATATTTCATTATGTATAATACATTAAAGGATTGGACAGCAGGCGTAGCCTACTAGTATATAAGCCCTTTCCTTAAAAAAGTTTTATATTTGTACATGGATATCCCCTCCAACAATTTACAGTAATCTGAATAATTTATTTTTACAATTAAGAATAAGGAGATAAGTATAAAAAAAAATGAAATTAAGTGAAATAAGCGACAACATCGGAATCAGTCCGTAACTATGGATATAAGAATATTGGCTTTGCTTTTTTGTATTTTGTTTTACATACAAATCGAAATCTTATAAATCGTCAACTTTCCTTTTTTGTGTGGTGGAGTGCCACTGTCGCCTGTTTATGGTGTGTGTGTCTCCCAGTTGGTTCAATGCACTGGGGCGTGCCGTGCGTATGGGGACTTTTTAAAGCATGGCCAACTTCTGGCAGGGTTGTGGTGAATCTCGTTTAAATGCTTACTCCTCCATGGCACCTGGTCTTGTCTTCGCTTTTGTCGGAGGTCCGTGTTGCTATACACTCGACTTTGTATATATGTTTTTTAAGATTATGATTACATTTAACACATTGTTAACTTCGCCAATTTATATCACCTATATTGAGACTTTATAAGCTTTAGACAAAGTGCCAAAACTTCTGACCTATGTCGTAGGAAGGAGGAATCTGCCCCCCCCCCCTCTCCTGGTGTGTAGGGGTTCCATGTCTGCCCTCTTCTTGATCTGGAAGTCTTTATGAGAGAAACAAACTGATGGTGGGACTATTGATGCATGATAACAGTTCATTACCATGTTGCATTATTGCCACGTGCCTAGTGTTTAGGAAGCTTAATTCTGCAACGCAATAAAGAGATGTCCGAGTTCCCGACACAGTGTCAACATCAAGAAGTTTGATGTGGTTGAAACTCTTCATTCACCAAACTTCCGGTATTATAAGTTAAAGTTACGAGGCTTTCGAATAGTACCTACTTTAATTCCCTTTCTGGTTTTCCGAGAATTTTCAACTGATAGTTATTCCGATATAATACATACGAGGCTACACATGGGTCTATTTCTGTATAAATAAATACACCAACTATTCAATAATTAAATTGAATAACCTCATACTATTATTTCTTTCACAGAAAGAGACGATAAATGTCAAAACACCATTCCTTCTGTAGCAAGAAAAACCACAAAACACATACAATTAACATATCATTGCAACTTTCTTTAGGGACATTAAAAACATAATACATTATATGCACAACACACCTGCTTTGATGTCATTAATATGCCAAAAATATCCTTGATACAGTTTGAAATCATTTCCATAGAGGATGAGAGGGCGTAATTGCACTAGTACATGTATTTACGGATGTGAATACATTTTTTAAAAAATGGTAACAATGCATTTTTCTAATGACTTTTGTTACATATATTGTTTATAACATATTTAAGTTCATTGTACATTGACCAAAAAAGCAACATCTTACCATATTGAAACAAAACCGTGATATAAGTAAAAAAAATGTCCGAGTCATTGCCGTCAACCATGCGTACTTGAAAGAAACTGCAAGACAATAGTCTCTCACTTCCATGAAATCAATCCTCATTTCCAGGAAGCTGTGAACAAAACATGTTATTTATTTGGGTATTTTTGAACTATCTACTCTTAAATGTATTTACACAACACTTGCAAATTGACGAATTTATAATGAACAATTATCAAGTACTAAAGTTTTATATTAAACTAAAAAATTGCCGGAATGACATTTCGATGAGGTGCAGAAATAGGGCTGAATGTTCACATTAAGTGAGAAAGGACACGCGGACTGCGCAGTTTTCGTTCCAATAACTTTTTTATGGTGACTATGGTTGGTAATTCAGGAGATCATTTGCCATACTTCTAAAGTCACGCAATGCTCGTATGGATCTCATGGTTGATATGTGGTTTCGAACGCGTCTTAATGCACTATAAATTTATTATAAGACTTGGAACGAGCAGAGCGATCACGAATAATGATGATCCATTTCAGTCCAGTTTTTTTTTACGAAAAGCTTGGTGCATTTGCTTTAATTTGCAGAATTCTGGTCATACATTGTCCGTTTCCATTTAAAATCACCTGTCGGAAACTACTGAATTCATTTTAATATTACCATAGATTCCCTTCGCCTGCTAATGCTCCATACTGTTAGCAACATAGCAGTTGCATCTCAGACAGCGATTGCATGTTCATCTTATCCATTGCAGTTCGATTAACATAACTTGCATACTGTAAAACAAGAATATTTAGCATACTATTTATTTTAGCGCAGATGTACGATTGCGCTAAAGTAAGTTGTGCACTAAAGTGTTTTCTTTGATATTAAATTATTGACCAGGACTGGTGGTATCATTGCGTTAAAATAAGTTGGCGCCAAAAGGTTTTCATTGCTAATTGCGCTAAAATATGTTTGCGCCAAATATTATCGTTTTACAGTATTGTAGTCTACACTCCAACTTAATTCGAAGATTTGTACTATACTAAACCCAATCGCAGATTTTAACATACTAGTACATGTAGTATTTACATACATGTATGGCATGAAATGTTTTCAACATCACCGAGAAATGAATAAATGAGCAATTTGCACAGACACGCTATGTTTGGTTACATATCACAGTACTCGGGTTCTAGTTGTATAATATAGATTATCGAATATTATTGAGAACATAAATACACCTTAACAAGGAAAACGGGTCACAGAAATACATGTATTTTAAAGTAAGGAAAATAGAGGTACTAGACTAAGTATTTCATCGAATTTAGTACTTTAGATTACGTCGGTGACTGATAAGTTTAATTGTTTGCTTAGTGTAATAAACAAAGCAAAACAAAAGCTTATAAACTTATGAAATTCCTAACCAGGGTAAGGGTGTAGGTATAGGAATGATAATGTTTTGCTGATGATGTTCAAATCCAGTTTTCTTAGTGTGCACAATTTATATACTTTGTCCTTCATCCTTTTTGCCACGTAAACAGTCGGGATTAATTAGTAATAGTGTAATTAGTCTCCTTATTGCCATAAACGTTTTTATGCGTGCATTATTAATTTAGTCTGATACCACAAATAATGAAAATGAATTATTTTATCATATTAATTTAGTTTGGTATTGAAATGAATTGATTTCTTGCTTGCCCGAGTTGAATGACATTCAAAATGAATTTGGAAATATAACCCGTGTTCTATTATGACAAAAATAGACTAATATACACCATAAACATTACATTTAACCTTTAAAATACATCTAATAACTTAAGGTTTGGTGTTATAAATTTTCTTGAAACATGAATTTATATGGGACCACTCCATGGATATATGACAAAACCGTCGCTATGCCTTATTAATCATCGAAACAACAAGACGGGAAAAGAAAAAAGTCTTTACTCGCAGACACTAATTACATAGCGTATTCAGTTCAATATTTATGTACAGTTTAATGATTGCAGTTCCACCTTGTCCTTATACCACAGAAGTCTAGTCGAGTTCTCAAACATGCCAAGATCAGGTTTCGTAGCTTAATTTCATCCGTCAAGCAACGAGTCTTCTCCATCGCCTGCAGAAACACCCGTATATTGGTCGATCAAAGTCTATCGTTGCCGTTAAATAATTCATCGCACGTGACAAGCCGAACTCACGCTAACCAACTACACATACATGCAAGTGCTCTAAAAGCAGCGCGATAGTACAATAACAGATAAAACGAAGAAAACCCATAACTATATTAAGAAAATATGTATGAGTTTATGCGTTCAGGGAACGTAGTATGTAGTCATTAAGATATTTTTGTGCTAAATATATCGACTAAACGTTATTTCTGTATCGCATATCATTTACTAGTATCTGGAAATGCACGTGCAGCTGTACATAACGTTGGTACCTGCTAGGGACGAAAGATGGCTCAATCAAGGCATTCAGTGCAAATTAATTAATTCCTATAACTATTAATCATATGTGTATGCATATATAAAGAGAGACCTTGAAATCACTATGCTTCTAAATTCTTAATGATAATTTCTATCACCTTAATGTATAATTTATCTTATCAATAAACATATCATGCGCATGTTTCTAAGTAAATAACTTTTCATTTAAAGATTAATTACTTTCTCAAATATGTGTTTATTGTTGTAATCGGAAATATATTTGAAATGGTTATATTTGGTATTGGAACAATTGTTTTCGTAAAGGCAACTCGCACTGATGTCTACTATATCGGTTGTACATAGTTTGCAACTGAAACGTTTACTTGATCAAGATATAGGGCTCATGGCGGTTTGTGACCGCTCAATAGGGGATGCTTACTCCTCCTAGACGTGTGATTCAACGTCTGGTATGCCCAAGGATTATGTCTGATTTAGTATTAATTTTGTATTCTTTATAGAAATTATAAGATTGATCACTGTTCGTTGTCATCACCTTTTCATGTGAAAAACACAACAGATCGTGGTTTTGCATGGTCCCAAAAATAATGAATAAAAGAATAAACACCATTAATAATAAATCAAAGTAAAACCACGTTTAAAAAAGGATTTACAACAAATAAAAATAATATGCATCCTGTACATGGAAAAGATTTGAGCTCTATGAAAGCACTTTTGGTTTCCTAAGAGCTTTATTTTTATCCGATTATTTTTCTAAAGCTGTATCCTCTTGACACCTTCCAGACCTAATCTGAACTTAACATCTGTCATGTAAGGGAATCTCATTTTCACTGTTATCAAGTGTGGACGTGGCTGGCACATGATTGACCTTGGATTCAATGACTAGCTATCACAAGGACAACAATTTAGTCCTAAAATCACAAATAGGTTACGTTAGTTTAAGGTCGGGTAATCTTCGTAACTGCAGGACCTGACCTCAGATGTAACGGCAGTAAACCAATTTATAGCAGAGGATGCTTACTCCTCCATGNCAAACCAATTTATAGCAGAGGATGCATACTCCTCCATGGCACTCGATTTTGTTATATGTTTTTTGGGATTATGAATCTACGTTTTGACAACAATGTTAACTTCGCCTTTTGTATTCATGGGGATTTTTAAATTGATTACATTAAAGACGGTTTTGTTCCGGGTTTGTTTGATTACAATGCAAAACCAAAAATAAGACTTATAAAATATGCTAGTACCGAATGACAAAAAATACCATTCCGTTCATTTTGTCATGTCTTGAATGCAAAAGATGAAGATATGGAACAGTGAACAATCCGATAAATCTGAAAAAAGGCAAATACGACCCCTAGGGAACACCAGAGGTGGGATCCGGTACCTAGGAGTAGTAAGCGTTCCCGGTCGACTGGCCACACCCGTTGTGAGTTCTTTGTTTTGATTAGGAAAACGGAGAATTCTGTAGTCAAAGTCAGTATAAAAAAAGCTGAACAATTGGTATAAACAACACTCGACCCAACCACAGGATGTTAATCCTTTACGGTACAAATTGTGATGCACCAGCATTGGCATTTCGAAAATTATGTCTGCTTCCTGATGCTTGTACCGAAATTTTGGAAATCCGAAACATGTAATAAAAACTTGGAAGAGATGAAAAATGGAGTGCCAAAGACTGGAGCCAATTTGGAAAAAAATAGAATGAAATAAAGATAAATAAAAAACGTAAAGACCATAAAATTTGTGAATAGCTTAGTTTAATCTAGATTGTTGAAACACCTGTAACATCGAATTAATTTTCCAAATTTAGCATTGTTATATAACCATATGTTGTGTTTATAAGCAGATTGTGGCTAATAATAATAATGAAATGAAAATGTAAATTATGCAATGGTCCTGAATGGACAACTCCATTTCAGCTGCCTCAAAATTTCAATAGAGGTAAGAATAATCATGAACGTTGTGTTCGAAAATTACGTCCGTTCCTTGACATATTAAGCTATTATTTGGGATGATTTCATGTATTTAAAGGCGTTTGTAGACAATTAAACATGTGTAATAATTTTGCTGACTATAATGTCAAAAATCTCAATTTTCATTTCTATTGTCTTCGAGCTGCCGCAAAACTTATAGTATTTACAGTCAAAATGTTAATATTTCTAACAATATACACTCATTGCCAACTGGATCATGACTTTGATATCTGACAGTTCGTATTTGAATTAAAAAACAAATCATAACCCGCTAACGAAACAATTTCCATCTTTTCGAAGTATATAGAAGTATTAAATTCATATATCTATACTTTTAATCATTGTTACTCAAATATACATTGTTCTTATACACGATACAGGTGTACATTTAAGCATTTAATTTTCTAATCTGATTCTTCCGATTCAGAATCTCAAGGACATTTCCAATCGTGGGGTATAGATTAGCCTAGATATCACAGCAAGCAATTGAGTAGAACAAAGGTAAGAATTAATAGGACTTTTTGCCAAAAATTGCAAGTATAGAAGGAATTCAAGATAGTGGCGTGAGATATGTTTACGGTAAGATTTTTAATCAAATATATTCACATGATTTGTGAGGTTATTTAGATATTTCATATTTCGTATCAAATATATGTGTATATATCCCAGTTGATTCGATACACAAGAGCATGCTGTAAAGCGAGGCCAACTACTAACAAAAAAGTTGAAGTTGAAGGGTTATAACGAATCTCGTTTAAAGTTATCATTTCACAAATTATACGGTGGCTATAATGCCCTTGTTTGCGATTACAAATTATCACTAAGTCATATGTTGACTGATTTGTTTCATACCCTGTGTTAGACTATCGTTTTCGTACTAGATTTGACGACGGGTATTCCCGTTTACTTTGTTTCGACTACGGGCTCACGGCGGGTGTGACCGGTCAGCAGAGGATGCTTACCCCTCCATGGCACCTGATCCTGCCTTTGGCTTTGTCAGATGTCCGTGTTGCCCTACACTCGACTTTGTATGTTTTGGGGGAATGAGTGGGTTAGATTACGTTTAACAGAATGTTAACTTCGCCAATTTATATGATCAGACTGATCACGTGATTGCATCACTCAGTTTTTGGAAATTGGTCAGCGGTATTAATGTTATCAATAAATTTCGATATTGCAAGTGCATAATGAGATTGAAATCTAAACTTCTAATCATGAGTGTTTTGAAAAACGTCTGTAGTTTATGAAAAATTATGCAAAATATAAAATTTGAATCTTAATTATCACGAACTATTAAAATTATAGATTGTGTAGTGTATTGAATCTCTTAACGGTCAATTGCACATAAATTTTAATAGACAATTTCATCAGAAATGCAGCATATTTCATATAGCTTGATGTTTATTTAATTCCCATAAAAACAATAGATTTTGATACATTGAGGGCATGCTCCTGCAAAGAATTGATATAATATAAGCCACCATGTGTCCCCTTATGAACAAAAAATGAAATAATGCTTTCCTACGAGATATATAGAAATACTTCTAGTGAATTTATATGGTGGGCATTGTACTCAAATGGATAGTATTTTAAATATTTTTAAACATTTGTCCATTTACTTGTAAATTAATCTTAATTGACATAAAATAGTTGATCCGCCACCTTCAGATTATGAACTGCACCAAACTATCATGATGACGTCATGATGACAAGTGCATTGCGGGGACATCATTACTTATTGCAGGGCGTCAGATTACACTTGCGACCAATAAAGCCTTTAAATGCAAGTTTTCGTGTAGTGACATTCTTCCGTGCGTTTTCGAAAAATTAATTATTTCAAGGGATGCGATATTTGTTGTTTTTGTGTGATGTCATCATACACAATCCTGTGTCTAGATATTAGGACACGCCTCCTCACTGCATCCTTAACTGTGCTGCGACGTCGTCGTTGTCAGAGAAGGGCTGCAAATTTAAGCCAATAGCTGGCGCTTTCAGCCTTTGATCAGGGATGCATCTTTATTGCGCCACACCTGCTGTGACACGGGACATCAATTTTTGCGGTGTCATCCGAAGGACCGCCCTATTTAGTCGACACTTACGACAAGCAAGGAGTACTTTGAATTTATTCCGACCCGAATCTTCAGGTGGCCCAAATAGTTTCGATAAAACTGTTTTAACATAGAATGCAATATTCCAACCAAATTCCTCAAATCTTTATTGGTGCATTTTATTTAGATTGATATTAAGTCATGGGTCTCTATAGTGATCTGTTTAGATGTACCAAAAACAAATTAAGGCACATCTACCAAAAACATGCCAAATATCACATGCCTCATAAAACAAACATCGATTTAATTGAAGGAAATCTTAAATTGAAAGGACTTGATTTTCTCTACTTCCATTCTCAGTAAAAATTATTAATTTACGAGGGGTTGCTCCGTGAGTTCGTGGACAAGCCTTAATTTATAAAAGTAACTTATAGATATTTATCTAGCATATTATAATCCTTTACTATATGTGAATTATAAAATGTAAAAATTTTGTCCGATTCTTATATGTATAATTAAAAGTATGACTTCGTTATTAGACGTGGGGATGGTGACCCGGAGCACGGCAAAATTTTAATGAAAAAAAAGTTTGTTTATCGTTTTGCACCAGTTCATTTGTGTTTTGTAAAATTCCGCGCAAAATTGATATGATTTTTACATCATGTGTTCCCAAGAGTTTCAATGTCAAAGCTGCAAAATTTGAACGTTCAAAGTATCGAAATAGCAGAGAAATTCCAAGGTTTGATCTATTTAGGACAGTTCTGTCCTGTCTAATTGTTGAAAAAATGCGTTTTCCGGAAAAAGGCTGGAAGCAGAGAGCAGCGATAACAATTTTGTGTTGGATATGAGGAAAACAACCACAGAGTGACCTGAATCCCGTAAAATTTCGGGAACATTGTAATGTGGCCCGCTCCATTAGATGTTAAGCGATATGAAAATATTTCTTGGACGGGAGGGACAGTTTCGGGATGACATGCATTGAAGGTAGACCAATCTTCCGAGATGTGCAATGCTGTGAAAAATAAACTTCGTGACGTGAATTGACAGGTGAACGGGACTAACTGTTCGTAAATTGCTGAGAAATGTAGGAATATCAAAGATGTTTCCGAGTCGCGATTGAAATTTTCTATCCCATATCTATATATGAATTACGTATAAAACCAGAAAACAGTTTGTTACAGATTTTCATTCACTGCCGTTAAAGCGTAGTTTAAGAAAGTGTGGCGGTTGAGCCTTAACGAGTGACTGCGTTGAAAAAGTAATGTCATTAGCGTCTTACGTGCTTAACGTCAAGTATTTTCATTGTATTGACTCCGGTTTGAGTTTGTGTCTTTTGTGTTGATAGAATTATAACTAAATGTGCTTTGTTAGTAATGAAATTTTGCATATTAATTAATAAAACATGATTTAGGAAATGTTAGTTTCAGTAACTTATATTCAATGTATTGTCAGTTTTTATTCAAAAGGGGTTTGGTCCACGAACTATTCGGACAACCCGTGATAGATGATGTTTAATTCATAAATATATACTCTGGCACGTTCCCGTTGAAACATTTCATTCATAAATTCAGATTTAAAATATGTAGAAAAACTATTTGATTTCCTAGATATGATATGATTTACATTCATTAATCTAGATAGGACATTCGTGTTAAAACGACTGTTTTATGTTCTTGAAATAGAACAGTTTCCCTGCATAGCATACGATACTGACATGCTTTAGATTTTTGGAATTAAGTCAGTCAAGTTTTTTTTTTTAAATGTGGGGTTTTTTCTGTAGGTAAAACCATTTTTTTTTATAGTCTGAGAGCATTTCAAACAAATAGACCGAATCCATTGCCATGAACATTTCCCAATGCTTTCAGCCTACTTTGCATTTGCCATGGCAGTCATTTTGCCTATATATTTTAGTATTTTTAAAAGATGTCTATATTACACTATATGAAGACCCGTGCAAGCACCGCAAATTGAATTGATGTTGGCGATTTTGGGGGAGTTGGATGTATATATGGTGATTTCAACTTCAAATAGAACACCCAGACAACAGTCACAAACAAAACATCCGGAAAACAGTCACAAACAGAACATCCGGGCAACAATCAAAAACAGAACATCCGGGCAACAAACACTGACGCTGAGACTGGAACACTATCGTTTTATAATGCGATGTTGTTGCAGGCGCCGTGCTGTTTATTGACTTCAATATATGAATCCGTCTTATTTCTAACAAAAGGAGCTCATTTTTCGACTTCATATATAAAAAAGTAGAACTCGATATCTTATCAAAAGGCATGGATAAGAGTATAAGAAGAATATTGAAGTTTCGTATTAGACATATCACAACAAATGTGCGTACCATCTATCCTTCTGTGTTTCGTAAACGAAGAGTGATCAAATTAATCAATGTTTCATCGGGAATATGCTTTAATTCTAACTGACAAAGTTTGTAACAACATTTTATTTGCTTGTAAAGCTCATCATTACATTACCAGTTTAAACGAACTTAATATCAACTCCACATTTGGTAATCGTACTCCAACTGGTCTTTTAAAATACGAAATACTTCAAAATTATGTTTCAGTTTTAAACACATTCAATATTCCAGTCAATGGAACGGGTGACGATGAGTTACCGTACCTACAAGTATACTGGATTCCAAAAACATCACAAATACATTACTGCATATATAAGATGTTCCATTAAGCCCGTCTTTACTCGTAACAAAAATACTGGCAACTGTGAAGGAATAATTTTATGCGTATTGTGCAACATCTTATGCCAGAAGTGGTGTAAATAAAAAACTCTAACAAATTTGAAATCCCAGATTATTTTTTTTCAAATAAACATTAACCATATGACACTTTATACGACTATTACTCATGATAAATTAAAGACCTGACTTTTAACGTAATAGGCAGTTATTTCTTCAACAAAATAGAAAAAGGAAATATTCATAGCTAGTGATCATTCATTTTAAAAATTACTTTGTTACGCTTTACTCTGATTCTACGCACAAATACTCTGGATTTTATTTTAATACAATGCTGGAGTACCTCATTGACAATATTTTGATGATCATGTCTTCCAAAAGTCTGTTGGATTTCCATGGGCACGAATTGTGCTCCTTAAATAGCGGACGTGTTTTTCTATTCTTACAAAACAGAATTTATTCAAAAGCTTTTAAATGAGAAGAAATAATCTCTAGCTGAGACATTTATTTCCTTATATTGAAGACGTTTTACCTGTTGTTAATAATTATAATAATTTTCATTCATATGTCAATTCAATATACCCAAGTGAACTAGAAATAAAGGACACCACAGAGCCATCCATTTCTGCTTCGTTCTTAGATATTTCTTTGACAGACATTAACGGCAAACAAATAATTTAAATTTATGACAGGACAATTTCAGGTTCTCCATCGCCACCTTCCTATATTTATGTAATAATATTCCATCATCGCCTGCATATGGCGTATATGTCTCTCAACATATTCGATACGCAAAAGCTTTCGTGTATGACCAGGTTTTTTTTAATCTAGACGTAATTGTTGCAGGGGTTCTGACTGTTATATTTAAAGGCAGAATTTCCCAAATTCTAGATCTATATTCGTTATAAAAACGATCTAGTTCACCAGTACAGCGTGTCATTGGGTCAAGTCGTACTGTCTGGTGTATTTCAGAGCAATTGTTAACCCGTTCTTTATTCACTGATTTAGACTACGGGTTACTAGGCCTACCAGATAAAGACGGGTGTGAACTGTCGACACGGGATGCTTACACCTGATGCCACCTCTGGTGTATCCAGGGGTCTGCGCTTGTCGAACTCCTGTTTTGTATTATATAGGGGTAACGAAATTGGTGACTGTTCGTTATCTTAGCTTATTTATTAAAAACCCTTATGACTGACAAAGTTTGAACATAATAAGGAATTAGATTATTTGTCATATAGAAGATACAAAGCAATGTAATCATTAGGGTCAAAATTGCAAACCATCTCACGAGTACAATTTTAATTCCCCCAGTTTCATCAGAAAAGAGATTTGATGTGCTTATTACAACATTGTGTGAATACAGACATGTTACCTTGCGCATTGTTAGCCACGTGAATATTCCTCAGAAAACCGTTGTCTTTGGATTGTTATGAAAATGATGCTATGAGACATTTACATAAATGGATTACGAAATATTATAAGCGATGTCCGTATTAACAAAACTGAAAGAAATAAAGTTCACGATTTACTAACAAACGGTTAGCGGGTTCGTTTTACTGATAGTATATTATCGATTCCGTACACATTAAATTCCTCACTAGTAAAGATAGTGCATAAATAGTATTTTCCTCCGACAAAAACGTTTACCATGAGTTATAGTTTCCCAATATCTTTACAGAATGGGACGGTGGCTTTGCACTTTCCCTTTAATTACGTGTGATGACCATGTTTTATATAATGCACTAAAATGATAAAAAAGTTATACTAATCAACAAATAAAGGGTCGGGCTAACACGGACCCCTGGGCACACCATACATGTAGATGGAATCAGGTGTCTAGGAGAAATAAGCATGCCCTGCTGACAAGTCACGCCCGCCATGAGCCCGATAAGCTAAGTCGTACGTTAAATTGTATATTTACCACTAAATAAATTCAATTTGAATGAATCTGTGAACGAATAGAAAACAAGCCGAGATGAGTTGTGCTTGGTAACTGTTTTAAAAGACAAAAATTCGTGAAAAGATCCGGACCAATACATTCAATAATGGTACGATTTAGAAACACTAGATCGGGTGTTGTGGATTTTAAACGCTTTTGCCAAATTCAACAAAGCATATTAGATATTAATGCATATAGCTAGAGCAGCATCCTACGAAAAACATCGTTCTTTGAAAAAATAATTATTCATTCGACATTTAAAATCCAGTACAAAGTATGAAGCACAACACACTCAAGTCCGAATATTCCACAAATGTAAATAGCCTTCAGACAGACCAATATTAACACGTTGTCGATGTGCTTACCTACTTAAGCGTTAGAGGTGTCTGCTTATAGTCCATAAATAAGCCATTTTAGCATAGATCTAATTTACTCCTGATAGTATGTGTTATAAAAACGAGTCTGATGACATTTTGTTTAACTAATCTGTAGAACTTTATTATCAGATATTGAAGCCTGGAATACATCACGTTAGCGAGTTAGTAGTGTACGTCGCATTAATTGTAATCATTAACCTTTATGAAACACTAGGAAAAGTTCATGGGATTATAAAAACGATGGAGCTTAATCACAAATCAGAACGTGAAGATGGACGCAAACTTTTAAAACTGTGGCAGGTAGCGGGGGGAAAGTACAAGTGTCCTATGGTTTGGTTTACAAAGTCACCATGAAACCTGGATATCGACAATTGCAATTACTCGGTGCACTTCATTGCACTCTTTCAAGCAGTTAGGAACGGAAAGCAATTAATAATTATCTAATATTCAGATCGATGATAACTGAAAAATCGATTTCAACGCTATCTTGTGACCTCTTCGTAGTAATTAGAAACATGTTATGGTTCGACGTACACCATGTAAAGCTATGACCACATTATATATGAAATTAATACAGTGTTGGTTTACAAATGGAAAAATTGATAACAAACAAATGAATAAAGGGATAAAGAAATAAAAAGCCCAAAAGAGTAAAAAATATCACGTGACCGAATTTAATATCCTCATGTAAACGCGAATGAGCATCTGGAGAGACGATGATTTTTTTTTATTGTTATCGACAACAATTAAAGATGCAGTGATTTTTCAACCATCTCCTGATGATAAGACCTTTGTCAGCATAAAAGTGTCGAATCAGGGAAATTAATCGAACATGAGGATATCACCGAGTTAACAAACAATGGACATTTTATGGCTGCCAAGTAGCCTTCACCTGACTGGTGTTGTTTATTCGTCTGGATTTGTCACAGCAAAAGTCGGCTAGAGTGTATCTATAACAGAGCAGAAAACAAATCAATACAAAAACAAATGATAAGTTGTCGGAAGTGAACATAAAACGATCGTAAACAGGACCATTATTTTCTCGGCCCTTACCCCTCATGTGCCCTGTACAGCATACATATAGTGACAGTCACCGTGTCTTCGGGGACCGACCAGAAAGCTGGAATCGTCTAAGATGACCTGAAAATAGTAATATAGATTTGCTAGAAAATGCATTGTGTCTCATAGATACATTTGTAGTTACATGAACATTGTCATTAGCATGAGCAGTTTGATTAAAGGGATAGTGTCGCTCATTTTGTCCAAAATTTTTAAATGAATCAAAATGAGCCTATATGACCCATACAAGAGATTTTCTGTTAAAAATTACATATGTATGCATTTATCTGCATTTATTTCCAAAGCTAAAACATTTATGATCTCTAAAACATGTCCCATTAATTTTTGGCTTCCTGGACAAAAATTCAATTTACTATATATAAGGTTGTTCCTATTGTAAGTTTTAAGGAACATACAGTCATTTCTAAGTTGCAAAATATTATTCATATATCTTTTTTATTATATTCAAAAGGAATAAGATGATTTGGGGTGAGAATTTTTTTCCACCAAAATTAGCGATACTATCCCTTTAAGGGTATGGAACGGTAACGTAACCTGGCGCAAAATTACATACGGTCAATACAAAAACTAAGAAATAAAATACAGCATGATAACAAGCAGGAAATAACGTAGTGGAACAAATTGTTCTAAGTCCTCATTCGTGTTTCGAGGTAAGTCCAGGGCTAATTTTAAGAAAAGTACAATGAATGATGATTTGGATTTTCCCCTGAACATCTATAAAATTAATGATATGTTATGCCTGATTATGAGTCTGAATGTCTTCTGATTTGGGCATAAAAACACCATTTTGATTTTATGCACAAGTACATGAAATTGCTGTTAAAAACATGCTTAAGGTCGTCATTAACAATACCTATATAATTGTAGTCTTCGAAGATCAGGTCTTCTAACAGTCTCTTGGTATATCCATGGGCACAAACTGTGTTCCTTTTACTGTAGTTCTCGAAAAAAAATAATTGAATTGCGTTGGATTTCTCATAACAATAGAAGTCTAAATCGTGAGTAGCTTTAGACGCTTCTTTAGAATACGTACACGGTTGAGTTAAATATTATGCAAATTAAATATGATACAAAGCAAACTCATGGAAGTTATATATACGTGTGTGTATTCCTACGCACCATTTCAAAAACTTAAATTAATTGTTTTTGATGAGAGAAACTATTTGTTTTACTATCTAAAACATAATAAACGGATAAGAAATAAATCTTTTTCTTTTTTTGATGGCGGAATAAAACTTCAATTGGAAACTCGGGCGGGAAAACGCGTAGTGCATTAATGAAGTTTTCGGTACAATTTTCAGCTTGATGTGGCCATCAAATAAAGAATAATTAATTTCTTAAATCACGGGTAAATTTGCAAATTACTGTTATGTCACAGGTAAAACTTGAAATAAAGCATAAAAGAACCCCTTTGGAGAAAAAAACTCAATTTTTCAAACATTTGGAGATTTTTTTCTGATATTAGTTTATCAACACGTTGATACTGTTCTGTTGACATATAATATTGTGTGATTGTTGTCTTTACTTATGTCGGATTTCAGAGTGATCAATGTTTTATGTAACAGAGTTCGGCACCATAAACACACAGACAATAGACTCCCCTTCGCAGTGATTGAATAATAAGTTACAAAATAGATAATCTACTAACAAGACATCGACATGCAATATGATATATCGGTGAGATCTGTGTTAAACAATTGCATCGAATTGAGGGGATTGAACTCGACCAAAATACGGGTGAAAATATGTTTCAAACCCCTCAATGTTTCGTTTCCAATCATGATTACCAATATTAATGCAATTCACCAACTTTGTGATTTACTCGCAAAGCTTCTTCTAGATCTAATCTTTAAATCTAATATTTAAACATATTTGGAAGATACGTCGCTAAATTACACTATATATACTGCATGAAATGGCGATAGGAGATTGGAAAGCCAACAAAAAGGTTTGTAGCCCCATATAATATCTACCAGTGGAGCAGCCGGTTTCGGTGACTCAGTGGTTAGTATGTTTGTTTTGTGACCGGGAGGTGATGGGCTCGAGTCCCACTTGTGCTTTGTTGGCGTCAAACGAAAGACGTACTATACCAATGAAAACTTCAAGATGAACAAAATTATTAATCGCATATTTCCTACAAAGAATACTACATGTAGATCAAAACCTGGACAAACACGGACCCCAGGACACATCAGAGGTGGGATCAGGTGCGTAGCAGAAGTAAGCATCCCCTGTTGACCGGTCATACTCAATCACACGTCAGGCGTAGTGAACATGAAAAGAAAGGTCGAACAGTTGTTACGAAACACGTCAGACAGCATTCGGCTAAATGAGGGGTTGTATTTGCAAATCTTATCGTTTTAACAACAATTAAATTAGCGAGATGTTGACTTTGTATGTCTATGATATCAACGTATTTCGTTAGTAGCCTGTTTTAATTTATGAACTGATCAGAATAAATTCTTGCAGATTGAATCAGTCGAGAGGCATACAAGGATGCTTACTCCTCCTTGGCACCTGATCCCACCTCTGGTGTGTCCAGTGTTTGCTTTTGTATTCTTTATTTGGACTTACAAAATTGATCGCTGTTCGTTATCATGACCTTTTCATGCAGGCGAAAAAGGAATATTGCTATATAAATATGGGAAGCTGAAAATGTAGAAGCTGAAGTCACCCCCCGTTTGTAATAATGTTTTAAAGTTGTTAGTTTGTTCAATGAAATATCCAGATATGAGGGAGTTGTGGAAAGTATGTGGTAAAGTCGAACCTCGTTATCTCGAACTTGATGAGACCAAGACAAAAGTTCGAGATATCTGTAAATTCGAGATATCGAGGGTAAAAATAATAAGAAAATAGGTGGTAGGGACCTCCAAGTCAGTTCAACATAACCATGGTATTCGAGATATCAGTGTTCGAGATATCGACGTTCAACTGTGTGTTTTAATTTATATGCAATAACCAAGGCTACATCAAATAGATAATTGTGTGAATAAAGATGAGTAGAGGTGATGATTGCTTCCCCTGAAAACGTCCGGCAGTGGTTAGTCCGAGGTAGCTGCAGCTCTCTGAAAAAATATTGGGACAGATCAGAGAGCTACAGTTCCACCCCTTCTAAAAACCTTCGATTTTCGCCGTGTGGAAAGTTGCGCATGATTGAGGCCTTCTATCGTTAAAAATATTTGTTGGGCTATTGGTTTACACAAGTAGGAAATAAACCGGGGTTCGAATTGACCGGGTACCTAACATGGCTACGTCAACAGACGAAATGACATGAAGCTGTGATTTTTGTGGTCGTATGGGACTCTAATGAATATCTTAAGGTATGTTTGAACAAATACACGTTCGGGAGATATGTAAAGAATTTTTAGAAATTAGATTTATGGCTCATCGGTGCAGGATTATAACGATAGAAGGCCTCAATCATGCGCAACTTTCCGCACGACGAAAATCGAAGGTTTTTATAAGGGGTGGAACTGTAGCTCTCTGATCTGTCCCAATATTTTTTTCAGAGAGCTACAGTTCTGCAGCTAAGTCCGAGGTCATCAGTGTCACAGCACTGTAATGAACTCACACGTCCAGTCCAAAGTGTCGTACATATAGTGCTCGGTATTGCTCGCACATCACCTGGAGCTGTCGACTGAAAAGCGTACAGCGAGCAAACAAACAGTGGAATATATGTAAGAATTCTTGTCAGATATTTGAAATACCTTTATCATCAAACTTCATGTTTGACAACACTTTTGTCAAGCGCCCTCTAACATTGGTCTGACATTGATAACGAGTTCGCGTTATAAAGAATACTGTCATTTTCGTACTAGATTTGACGACGGGTAACCCCGTTTACTTTGTTTCGTCTACGGGCTCACGGCGGGTGTGACCGGTCAGCAGAGGATGCTTACTCCTCCATGGCACCTGATCCCGCCTTCGCTTTTGTCGAAGGTCCGTGTTGCCCTACATTCTATTTTGTATATGTTTTTTGGGACTGTGATTAAGTTTAATACATTGTTACTTCGCCATTTTATATTGTGTAATTTTAGGGCGAAAAAAAAAGTTTAATGGGGACAATTGTTCAATTGGTATTGTACCAAATCAAATGCAGTTCTTCGAGGGAATCTATTCTGAGGGCTATAACTGTTACTGGTCAGGAATCAAATCACTTTATACAGACGAGCTGTCATTTTGTCCATTACTTTTCATTGACGAACCATGACTTCATTGTTCTCCTAATATATAGTATACAGTGGCACAATTTTAGTGAATGACATTGCTTAACACACCTCGATTCATTTCTCTATAATGTTTCAGTTCGAAAGATCGTCTCATACTCTGGTTAGTTGTTTGGGGTTATTAAAATCTTACTTGGTTTGATGAAAATTTATCGTAAAATGTTTATCCCTTCAATCGGACTCGATATTTCACTAGACGCTGCACGTGGCGAGCGTCACAATAGGCACTTGAGCCAATTGGATTACGCTCGTCCTTTTCCATAACCGGAAAGAAGACTCGGACGTGGATCGGCGCAATAATTGCATCAAATCGATGCGCCGAAAGCACGCATGTACGTGAAGTTAAAAGGCTAGAACTGTATCATTAAGAAGTAAGATTGTTCCGGACAATATGTTCAGTTTTGGTACCATTAAAGTCTTATTCACTCAAATGTATAAACTTGTATAAGTAGAAATTGATAGTATTTAAGAAATGAAACTTACAATTCGTTTTTTGATCGAGGTATCAATGAAAAAAATCGGCAGTTAACATCATCAATGCGCGTAGCTGTTATTGTTCTTCACCTTCTTTCAGCTATAGTCCAGCTGTACATGTCATTATTGGTGATGTTGATTTAGTTGAAAATGAGAACCCGAGATCACTTAAATTACTTTAAAATGTCCTAAATTCAGAGAACCTCGGTCATTTAGCTGGTGACAGAACTTCATCTCCATTATGAATTTCCTCGATGATTATGCCAAATGATGGACCAAATATGAACAAGATGTGTTTTGAAATCACTGATCCTCGATGCACATGCCAAGTAGCAAAGTGGGGCATTACCAAAAGGATTATGCCATGTGAAATATGAAAAAATCATCCAATTACATTCAAAAGTTTAGCCAATGTTAAAGTCTTTTGAAAAGTGGTCAAACTTCAAGTCAGAAGAGGTTCAAAAAGTGCTAGTACCAGTCGAAAGGCTTGCCCTAAGACACACATGGAAATATGAAAGTCCATCACTTGCCATATGCGAAAGTTATTGGCCAATGTTAAAGTTTTGTAAAAAGTGGATCAAACTTCAAGGTCAAGTCGGAGGTCAAAATGTACGGTACCAGTAGAAAGTGCTGTTCCGAAGGAACATCAACATGTGTAAATAATGAAAAGTCCCACCATTTGCCCATTCAAAAGTTATGGCCAATGTGAAAGTTTTGAAAAGTAGGTCACACTTCAAGGTCAAGGCCAGAGGTCAAAACTTTTTGGTACCAGTAGAAAGGGCTTGTCATAGGAACACTCGTTGTAATATAAAAAAGTCCCACCATTTGCCATTCAAAAGTTATGTCCAATTTTAAAGTTTTTGAGAAAAGTAGGTCAAACTTCAAGGTCAAGGTCAGGAGTCAAACATTTCGGCACCAGTAGAAAGGGCTTGTTCATAAGAGGAACACAACATGTGAAATATTAGAAAAGCCCATCACTTGCCTTCAAAAAGTTATGGCCAATGTTAAAGTTTTGTGTGGACAAACGGACAAACAGACAGACCAAAAACATATGCCCCCGAATCGAAGATTCCGGGGGCATAAAAATCTTTTTTACACAATATAACGGAGGAATGGATACAATAGTGTAAGAAAAATTATTATATCTCATTTATTAAGACAATTTAGAAACAAAGTTGTACCATCTATCCTGTTGTCATACGCCAGAACTGAATCAAGAATTCGATAGGTGTATGAAGAGATATGATTGGTTCCAGCTGGCACAGCTTGTAACAATAATGTTTTGTGCTCTGTCAGGCTCATTATTACAACTGCATTTTAAATAACTTATATTATTTTCCATATTTGGTGATCGTACTTAAACTCCAGTTCCTTTTTCAAATGAAAATTCTTCAAAATCACATTAATACAGTCAATGGGCGGATGAATATAATACTACCGTACCTAAAGTGATCCAAAAACTTCATAAAACACTCCTTAAAAGATACATTGTGGATTTAGTAAATATATTTCCACCAAGCCCTGTCCTTTATCCTCATGAAGATATTGACAGCTGTAAAAAAGAACAACTTCAAACGCAATGTGAAACAACATGTCCAGAAGTTGTGTAAATCAAATGTAGCTTAATAAATTCTCGAGCAGTGGCGCTTTAATTCGACATTCGATATATAAACGTTTTATCTATTAATGGAAATAATGTTAATTCATATGTCGATTCGATGTAAAAGCAAAGATAACGAACAGTGATAATTTCGTAAATCCCTAAAAGAATACAAAAACAAAGAGTTGGCAAACAACGGACTTTCTGGACACAACAGAGATAGGATCAGATGCCTAGAGGAGTAATCATCTTCTTTTGACGGTCACGCCCGCCGTGAGCCGACCCTTGGGGGCCCGGGTAGAATAGGTCCCAGCATCCCTTGCGTGTCGTAAGAGACGACTGAATGGGCGGTCATTCGGATGAGACCACAAAAACCGAGGTCCCGTGTCACAGCAGGTGAGTGCCGAGCAAAGGCCTAAATTTGCAGCCCTTCACCGGCAATGGTGGCGTCTCATTTGAGTGAATATTCTCCAGTGGGACGTGAACCAATAAATATTAATGAACCCGCCGTGATCCATTGCAACAGGTAAACGGAGTAATCCGTAGTCAAATCAGTGTATGAAAAACGGCTTAACAATTGCTATCTATACACTCTCATTTTTACAACGTTAAATTCTCGTAAATTTTCAATGTCTCTGGACATGACTGATAAAACTTTTGGGTTGAGGTCGAAACGGGGGGGGGGGGGGGGGGGGGGGGGGGGGGGGGGGGGGGGGTGTTTGCAAAGGGTGTTCAATGATTTACAAAACTTGCCCGTGTCAGTCTGTCCCAATTTTGCCGACTTACATTGTTTGCAGGACAACACACTACCCTGCCTTTCATGCACCCCCACCCCCTTTTTATTCCCCGGACAAATCGACATGGAAATTCTCATTTGCATAATGATATCAACATCCGATCCCACCCTTCACCCTTTTGCCGATTTTTAGCTTATGAGAATCAGTGGATGAGTACAGCCGATAAATGGACTTTATTTCCAGTTCTTCATGACGATGCGAGAGATGAGACCATGACAGAGATGCTGCTGAACGGTAAGTGTCTAATTCTTAAACGTAATAGGACTTTTTGCCGACAATTGCAAGTGATGTGGCTGGTAAATAAGGAATTCAAGATGGCGGCGTGAGATACCTTGTCATATTATTAGTTTACGGGAAGATTTTTTTTATCAAATATATTTAAAACGTCAAATTTTGGTGTGTTACAGTCGAGAGCGCAAAATTGTGGTACTTTACTTACAGCTGATGACAACTCAATATGAGTGGAATATTCTCGAAGGGATGTGAAACAAATGAAATTAACCCAGTTTTGGGAGAGTTAATTAAGGTACTTACACTGAAAATACCACGGTTCATGGCATCACTATGGATGAGCATGATTGTGTTTGTGATTGTTTCGTAGGCGATAGAAAACGAAACACCATATCAAGGAAAGCGACGACATTTTGCTGTGTATGCAATCTGGAATCGAAGAGTCTCGGGAAAAACTTAGTGGTAAGTCTTCCAGGGAAGACATGTGTCGCCTGCCTACTTATTTAATTTTAAGGTTCTCATGCCCTAAGGCTTTACTTTGAGACAAATTCGTCTATCNTAAGGCTTTACTTTGAGACAAATTTGTCTATCTCAAAAATATTCTAAGTTGCCTCGAACAGGAAATGGACATACAACAGATTGGCAACTGCGTTACACGATACAGTTCTCCATACTGATGCTCTATGCCAAATATCAGTAAACTGGCCTGTTTCCTGATAAAAATGTGACAGAAAATTTTGTTGATTGATTATCTATTGTTTTACGTCCCATCGAGAATATTTCACTCATATGGAGACGTCACCAATGCCGGTGAAGGGCTGCAAAATCTAGGCCTATGCTCGGCACTCAGGACCTTTGAGCAGGGAGGGATATTTATCGTGCCACAGCTGCTGTGACACGGGACCTCGGTTTTTGCGGTCTCATCCGAATGACCGTCCCATTCAGTCGCCTCTTACGACACGCAAGGGGATGCTGAGGACCTATTCTTACCCGGATCCCCACGGTGTTGCACCGCCACCGACGCCAACAGACTTATAGTGATCCCTATATTTTGCCTCTGCTAACGCCCGCAGGCGACACAATAAAGTCAGGAAGCTACATTGCGAAACTCTTAGTAATTTTATTTCACGTGATCACCTAGCGCCGATTCTCATTGGTTGAATTGAGGTGATTTTTCGAGCATGTACCTGAACAACAAGTAAAGTCTAATGAACATTATTTTGTTGTTGTAATATAAAATTTAAATGATAAGAAATAAATCTTATATTTTTCGGGTGATATGCAGGTTATCACCGAGATTTTAGACGGTAAAACTTTTCATCAATGCGTTTTACCGTCTAAAATTCGGTGATACCTGCATCACCCGAAAAAATATAAGATTCATGTCTTATGTATCTAAAGGTCATCTCTCGGTTCTGCTACGATAAAGTTTTTAAACATTATCCCATAATGATGTGCGTGTATTAACCAATCAGAAGACATGGACGCTTATAATCAACCAGGCTCTACTGTCTTTAGTTATGGAGCCAGGGGCCAGGCTATCGTTCGGCACTTATGGCTTTTGATCGGGGAGTGATCTTTATCCTCCTTCACCTTCTGTCACACAGAAACTTGGATTTTTGGTTTCATCCGAAGGACAGTCCCATTTAGCCTCTTACAACAATCAAGGGGTGCTGAGGACCTAATTATCCCGGGTACCCACGGGGGTCACGGAAAGGCAAATTCCTAACAATACGTATTGACCATTGTCCTAATTGAGTTCCAACGTTACACAGGAAAGACGTCAGGCAACAACGATGAAAAAAGGTCGTGTATGGGGCATAAATAACATTGATATTATTTAGAATTGCCGCAAAATTTTCAATCCTGTGTCAGTTCGTAAAATTCAGTTACTTATTTCATAATCAGAAGGTTGGATTCATTGAAACGTCACTTGTTCTTTTTTTCAAATGTAAAACGTCTGATGATCAAAATGAGAGCGCTTACGTTTTACTTGTGTTGTCAAAACCTTTTATTAAAAAAATATTTGTATATATTTATTGCCGGACACTGTGATACATTATTGAATTGGGATGATACAGTATAAATAAAGGTTTCAATACGAATATATGCATGTATATACATGTATATATATTCGTATTTGACTTATATGCAGACTTTTGTCCATGCTCGTGGGGATTATCAGGTTCTGTTCGTTGATGTGTATATGGAGTCTATTTTGGGAAAGTATTTATATTTTTTATTACATTCCTGAATATGTCTGATTGGATATGCTTGCATACATAGTTAATGTTCATTCATACTTGCATGTAATGTATTTAAGCAATAAATT
Organism: Ostrea lurida; assembly: GCA_903981925.1. Classification (NCBI taxonomy): domain Eukaryota; kingdom Metazoa; phylum Mollusca; class Bivalvia; order Ostreida; family Ostreidae; genus Ostrea; species Ostrea lurida. Next base: position 40,074 of record CAJDSM010029051.1, read on the forward strand.
ATG
>CAJDSM010029053.1:3869-20026 GCA_903981925.1 Ostrea lurida
TTATTAAATTCCGAAATAAATAATTCATTAAAAAAGTAATTAATATTCACTGCAATTTCCTTACCTTGCACCTTACTATCAGCAGTAGATACAATGTACATCACCTCTCATAGTTTAGCCATTTGATCTTTGGTTCTTTTGATAATCGTTCTATCTTGTATTTTGCATATCTCTTTTAAAAATCTACCATATATGTAGGTTAGTTCCAGTTCTTTCAACTTTATTGAAAGCAATATTTTTTTTCTGTATAGAAACACTGATATCAGCTGCGATCAGAAGTGTTTCAAGTAAGTGTTTATATTTTCAAAGTGTCTATCTCTAGAGACATATTAAAGATAGGGAGTCCCTGCCCCCATCACACGGTGTCCCAAATTACACCGAGAATAATTTTTAAGCTGTGCACATCGATATCCTTTAATCCCTCCTGATTACCTACGTCAGATCAAGCACAAGAAGAGGAGCTTGTGTATTATGTAACTGCAATTGAAATTTCGATTATATATCATGCACAATTTTAAATTGGAAGAGTGTCATTGAAATTGTCTTCATTATAGATATGTGTGCCTCAGTTTACCTGAGATTTTTTGTCGGTATCTCTTACCGTATCTTTTTTTATCAATATTTTATTGTAAATTAAATGATATGTTTACCTATCGCAGTCAAATCTCTTACTTGCATATTTACAGTTGTATTGATTATCATTTAGTTCTTCATTTTTAACTCTTAAAGAACAATAAATACGTCTATCTGAATCATTAGAACTCATGGCTCTATAATTGAGCCTATGTAACATTTGGTTGTTTCCAGTAGAAGTAATTAAGACACGACAATTGATCTTACCTGATTTTTCCGTTTTTTGTTTGAAGTCCTTGCATAAACAGAGAGGGTTGGCTCGCTGACCAAGGTGCTCTTTCCGAATAATTCAAATGTGGCTGGTAGCAACTGATATAGAAAAGAAATATGTCGTTTCCGTTAAGACGTAGGGTTGTGGTTAATCGGTAGTTTGAAAATTATAGAGAGCAGAGGCACATAAACATTTCTCTCTGTGGACAGCAAGTCTACGATCATTCGGGAATTTTTACGAAAAAAAAAAGTTTAAAAATTCAGAAATATTTGTTTTGATCAATTTCAGCAATTTTTTTTTTCGTTAGAATGAATAATTATATATATAAACGAGATGTTAAAACAGAAGGGACACTGCTTGCCTTTTTTTTTTTTTCCTGTCACATTCTTATCAATGACTTAGCGTTCTTTTATACAGTAACGATACATCGAAAGAGGTTTTTAATAAGTATATCGACTAAAATTAAGAAGTTTAAAACACATTTTGTCAAATGTCATCGTTTAATCTGAAAAGAAAATAATTATTGGTCACATATATCGCTCGAGTTCGTATGAGTAGCTAATATTGATACATTTAATCCCATAACGGGCAGCAGTTGAATGTGTAGTTGAAGTCTTATTCAAACATATTTTGATCTTCGGGGGTAACGGTTAAATTACTCTTCTTTTTGTGCGTGTTTTTTAATAATAGTTTTTCATTTGTATGGGAATGCGGGATATTTTTATATCACCTCTTCGCCATTCCTTGTTAAAAGTTAATATTTTCTGACATAATAAACATGAAAATATAAAATTAAATAAAGCACTAAGGGCATGGCCTTAATCAAACAATCGAAAATATGATATCTCAAATCTAAGTACATACTATAGTAGATTGAAAGAAACATTTTTAAAAAGTTTCCCATATCTTTAATTCTTTACTGCTCACAATTTACCGACTGGGGTCCACGGAGAACCAAATAAACTACTTAAAGATATCATCAATTCATATAAATTGATTGAATTGTTGATCTCCTCGAATGAATTGATGGTATCAACAATTGAAGCATGCACACTATCAGTCAAATGAAGAGAGCAATAACCAATCCTCTCACGGATTCAATTAATGCTCACAATCATTAAATTATTGTCCCCTTTCGGAATTATTGAATCATTTTAATTGAATAGATGCGCGCTAGATCTATATTTTTAAAGACAGGGCAATTATTTGATAAGAAATCTATTGAATTCAACATATCCAAGAGTAGCGGATCCGGGGTGGGAACACAGAAAAATTTGCTAAAAAAGGAAAAAATAAATAACGCATTATGAAGGTGGAACCCCCCCCCCCATTTGAAAGATTTCGGGATCCACTCCTGCGGTAACAATTAGATTAATGATCTCTATTTGCACGCATGAATCCCTAGAAAAATTAGTTGTAAATGATTAAGTACGTATTCCTTCAGTTGAATTAAAGATATAAAGAAATCATTTATGCTGAGCTCCAATTAATTTTTGTAAGAAATAATTAATTACTGTGATGCGTGAATTAATTCAGTTGATGAGAGCAATAATTGATCACTTCAATTTTGGTGCGCATGAAGTAAATTGATGATACATTTGTGTCTTCCAAATAATTAAAGATATCTTCCACTATTTGAGTTTACGTTAATTTGTCGCTCCATTGTACAAATTGATTTAATCATTAACTTGGACTGACCGTTTCAATAATTTTATCGAGTTGTTAAAGTCCCTGGAAGTCGAGGCGACTCTTTTATTATTGACTCGAACAACCCGACGTATTTTCGTAGACAGCCAGTAACATATCTAACAAACTATAACTGTGTTTGGATGCCAACACATGTCCTCGAACACCTCCCAATGTCTAAAATGGTGGCAGACAAAATTCTGATGCCAGAAATGTACTCGGGATCCACCCTACAGAAACTTTATTTCCATTAATCTGCCCCCCCCCCCCTCTCCCCACCATTGCCGTTTGCTCACTTTCTACATTATGGACTTCAATGTACATGTACAGGGTGCGAGAACGGAATTGTGAGAAGGAGAAATTTTAACAGACGTATATGGTGGCCATTTTGAAAATGGCGGCACAAATAATTATCTTTTTTAAAGGCTGGAAATAAATTCAGGGTCTTGGAATTACCCTAGAAATGAAGTTTGGTTGAAATCCGACAACCTGAAATTTTTTTGGCAGCCATTGTGAATTGGCGGCCATTCAGATAATTTTGAAAGTTGATTAGACTCCTCTTTATGGCCCCATATCAGTCCACAAAGTTTGAATTAAATTTGTTGAAAGTGAAGCAAAGTGAAGCGGAGCAAAATCAATATGTCCCCGACACATTGTGTTCGTGGACATAATAAGGATCATGCAACATCATCATTATAGACGTTGAATCAACGTCAGATTTCAACGTCGGTTCAATAAACAAATTCAAACATATTTCAACGTCATTTCAACGTTGGAGTCCTATGTTGTTTCAACGTCAAATTACAAAATCAAACATATTTCAACGTCATTTCAACGTTGGAGTCGTACGTTACAAAATTAAACATTTTCAACGTCATTTCAACGTCAAAATGCGACGTTAGTTCAACGTTGAAATCTGACGTTGTTTCCACGTCAGATTTCAATGTTGGTTCAATTAACAAAATCAGACATCTTCCAACCTCGGATTGCGACGTTGTTTCAACGTTGATATGCCTGCTGGGACGAATTGTTCATGAATTGTTATTACATGCACATGTACATCAATATGTTAGTTAATTAATGATGCTCTTTTCATGAATAAATTGCCAATATAATTGTTTGCTACCAAATTTGAATTATTTAATGATGTGTGATGATGTGTTTTATTACAAGGTCAACTTTTCTTTTTTCCCCAGTTTTACCATACTTTATTTTATAGCATACAATCATATTTGGGGGAAAATATCCTAGGATACTCCCTCATAATCATCACCAATGGTCCTAGGGGTCCATTGGATCGGATATAACATTATCACGGGTACATCATTTATGTACATAATGAAAATAATGATCATACATGTACAATGTACTAATTTTTATGCATAACGTAACATACATATTGTATAGTGTAGATTCAAGTTTGTTCAAGTAGTGGTTCCCCGGGTCAGAATGAGGCCACAAAAAGGGGCCAATGTATATCATATGTATAAATATCAAATATTTGATAGTAATTTTTTTAAACAATAATTGGGGAACATCCTTAATCCCCAAAGTCCATATTTCCCCTCCTGGCAGCACTACTGAAGGACAGACCCCTTCAGATAGTCTGACTATTTGCATTTAACATAAATTTATAGAAATGTCATAAAACCATTTATAATTAAAGTTGACATTTAATCTTTTATAAGTCTCATATTGGTACATTAGGTTTGTCTTTACAAAATATAAAATGGCATTAGTATTTTCTTCTTTATTTTCATATCTTAGTTCATCTTTATTTTATTACTTAAAGCTGTGTAACGATAAAGTAAATGATTTAGTGAAGTAGTAAAATAATAAAATAATAAGAGAATATCCCTAAACTCGATAAAATAATAGCAAAACAATATACGACATCTTTTTTAATAAAACTTTTGTAAAACCTTCCTGTGAAGACTTTGGTCGAAAATCTTCAATTTCAATTTTGAAGAAAACAAAACAAATATTTATAAGTCAAAAATTACTAAAATAAAAGATAAGCAATTAGCAGAGTTTAATTATAAACTCTTACAAAATTTTGTCAATAATAATAGATCTGTTCACAAGTGGAATAAGAATATATCAAACCAATGTCCTTTTTGTCAAACACCCGAAGATACAAAACATTTAATCTTTGAGTGTAGAAACGTACAACTGATATGAAAGAATGTAGAAAAATATGTAAAATTCAATATAAAATAGAAAGATATTGTATTAGGATTTTTTCCATGTAGAAAGTAAAAAAAAAAGTAAAGAACCCAAATATCACCGTGATCGCCTCAAATGTCAGCGAGACAGACGAATCAATCCTGGACATGGTATGCGATATCGTCAGCCTTCTATACTATAGCGCTACGGTTGTCGCTGCAACTCGTTTGAAAGCTAGATACGCGGGAAAACCAGGTTTAATCAAAATTTCCCTATCGTCACTTGAAGAGAAAATAAGCATTCTGCGGGAAAAAAGAAAACTTAAAGAGTCTCCAAAATACAAATCAGTATTCCTTAGATCGACTATAAATCTCACACAGACAGACTGATTGAGCTCAACGCACGAACCATACTCAATGAACTGCAAAATGGAAACCAATTCCGAATGACCTCAAATAGTAGAATTGTTAAGAAGACACCCCCTAGCCAACGTGGCGAAGACAAAGATGACTAGGCTAACACCCGTCCCTTTGTAGTAATTAATGATTGTATTTATCAATATTGTTTGTAATTTTCCAAGACATACTGCAAAATTTATTTATCTAGTTCTTATAACACCAGACAAAAAATATTCAGAATGCACCATAATTATTTACTTGTAATTGTTTTTTATAACTGTACATGCGCAGAAATTGGTATTGTGTTGATTGTTTAAAGTACACTATAGGTCCGTTGGGCCGGGTGAAAATTATATTGAAATATTATTTTTTGTAAATGTATTACACTCATGTCACTATAATAATATTACTTACTTATCCCAAGATCAACTTGATTATTACAGTTTCTTCCACAGTCATGGTCACTCAGTGAGATCTTGGCTGATTAGGAACCATTAGCTTTGAGTGGGCCTTGGCTTGTCGGGTATATAAACAAAGTACCTCAGAGTACAGACACAAAAAAGTAGGCCCACAAAGGGTGAAAATTGGCCCTGTGAAATGGTAAAAATGAAAGTGAAATTTCAACTAATTATTTTCTGCAAAAGTGATAATCTATGCATGATAGATTACCAGGGTAGTAAAATTTTTAGAGCTTCGCAATTGTGTATCTGAGATCTAATGCCCCAAACATCATGGAAAATCATTAAATATCAGAATTTGCTTCAAATTCCTACAATTTTGTGATGAAATGTCCAAAATTCATATAGGACACAAGCTGGGACCAATTTTATGTTTGGTCAGTTTAAATATGATACTAAGGAAGGTACAATTTTGAAAAGATATTATTGTTACTTAAATGTATTCTTTGTTACTTACTTATTTACTTACTTACTGTGGCCATCGACCACTGCCCGCCATCGTCCTCGATCCTGGGCGATCCTTTCCAGCTCTCCCCAGCTACAGTCGGTCTGTCTGGCGTCCGCCTCCAGGTCCCTCCTCCAGGTGTTCCTTGGTCTTCCTCTTTTTTCTTCCTCTAAGGATTCAAGGTTAGGGACTGATGTTTGATGGTGACTTCCTCAGGGTGTGCCCTATCCACCGCCATCTTCTTCTTCTGATCTCTTTTTTTACGGGCACTTGGTTTGCTTTTTTCCAAAGATCTGTGTTGCTGATGGTGTTTTGGCCAGTGAATTTTTAGGATTCGTTTTAGACAGCCATTTCTAAAGGTTTGAATTTTTCTGATAGTGGTGTTTGTAATTCGCCATGTTTCTGCCTCATACAACAGGACAAATTTTACGTTGGAATTGAAGAGGCGGATTTTGTTGTGTGACGTGATGAGATTGGATTGCCAGAAGTTTTTGAATACCATAAAAGACGTTCTTGCCTTTCCAAATGCGGGTCTTAATATCTGCATCTGTTCCTCCCGGTTGGTTGATTACACTCCCAAGGTAGGTGAATGTTTCTACCTCTTCCAGGTTGTTGTTTTCTAGTTTTATTGCCTCTATGCTGGAGGCGTTGATCTTTATAACTTTAGTCTTGTTTGGATGGATGTGGGGACCGACTTGGGAGGCATAGGAGGCAATGCTTGAGGTTTTTCTCTGCATCTGTTGGTGATTGTGCAAGAGCAGGGCAAGGTCATCTGCAAAATCAAGGTCGTCCAACTGTTTCCAGAGTGTCCAATGGATGCCATTCCTCTGTCATTTTCCTCATCACCCAGTCGATAGCAAGGAGGAATAGGAATGGTGACAAGAGGCATCCTTGCCTTACCCCTGTCCTTACGTCAGCTGACCTCCATGGACGACCTGGCAAGCCATACCCTCATATGACTTTCGAATGATTCGTGCAATTTTGGATGGTATCCCATAGTGTCAAAAGAGTTGCCACACGGTGTCACGGTGGAGGCTGTCGAATGCCATGAGGAAATCCACGAAGTTGACATACAATGAGGAGTTCCATTCAAGGGATTGCTCAACAATAATGCAGAGCGTGGCGATTTGGTCGGTACACGACCTGCCCTGTCAACCGCGTCTCTCATCCTCTCAAATAAAATCCTGTTGAACATCTTCCCCGGCACTGACAATAGTGAGATGCCTCTGTAGTTCTCATAATTGCTGATGTCTCCTTTTTTAGGCAGCTTGATGATATGCCCATCTTTCCAATCAGCGGACACTTCTTCCTGGTCCACCGGGGGCGGTGGCTCAGTGGTAGAGCTCTCGCCTCGTGATCGGGAGGTCGTTCGTTCGAGCCCCGTGCTCGGCATTCGGCCGCGTCAAACCTAAGACGTGAAAATAGGTAGTGATTGCTCCTTCGCCAAGAGCTCGGCATTTAGAAGTGAGAATCACGGGTCTTTCAGATATGACCTTAAAAACGGAGGTCCCGTGTCGCAGCAGTGTGTAGCACGCTAAAGAAGCCTCACTGCTAAAAGCCATGAGTGCTAGCATAGGTCTAAATTTGCAGTCCTTCACCGGCAATGGTAACGTCTCAATACATGTATGAGTGAAATATTCTCGACGGGAACGAAATACAACAACAATCAATCAATCAATCTTCCTGGTCCAAGATCCTCTCAGAAAGTGGTAGTAGCATATTGGCTGTAGTCTTTGTATCAGCCTTGAGGGCTTCAGATGGGATTCCATCTGGGCCAGCTGCCTTGCCATTTTTTAACTTCTTAATGGCACGAATGATCTCTTCTTTTGTTGGTATGTCACATTTGATCTCTAAGTCTATATCCGCTTCTGCAATGTTTGGAAGATTTTCTGGTGCTGGTCTATTGAGAAGCTCTTCAAAGTGTTCTGACCATCTCTACAGTTGTTTTTCAGTATTTGTGATGTTCTGTCCTTGCTTGTCTTTGACTGGTCGTTCTGGTTTGGTGTATTTTCCAGCGAGTTCCTTGGTCGTGTCACAGAGCTCCTTCATATACCCATTGTAGGCTACTTGTTCTGCCTCCTCTGCAAGGCTCTCAATGTAATATTGTTTGTCCGTCTTCACGCTCCTCTTCACTTCCTTGTGGGCTTTAGTGTACTCTGCTTGAGAGTCGCTTTGCTTGCTCTTGTCCGGCAGGAGTTGACAGCTTCTTTCTTGAATTTTTTTTGCTTGGATATGCTGGAGGGTGTTAACAGAAATCCAGTCTTTGTGTTGGTGTTTCTGTAGCCCAAGCACTTCCATGTTTCTGTGAAGGCATCTCTTGTTACTTGCCAAAGTTTATGGGAATCATAGTCTTCAGTTATCAGCTCTTGCAGTACTTGGAATCTGTTTTTCAGGGTCAATGTGTATGCTGCATGGGTTTGTTGGTTTTTCAGTATATTCAGGTTGTACTTAACCCTGCCTGCTGATTGTTTGTCAGTTCTCTTTAACTTGGGTTTTAGTTTTGCGGTCAACAGATGATGATCTGTTGCAGCATCTGCTCCTCTTTTCACTCTAACGTCCTGCAGAGACCGTCTGATTTTCTTAGAAATACAGATGTGATCAATATGGTTTTCAGTGACGTGGTCGGGAGATATCCAAGCACCCTTGTGTATTCTCTTGTGAGCGAAGATGCTGCTACCAATGATGAGGTTGTTGAGTCCACAGAGGTCCGCATATTTTTCTCCGTTCTTATTCATCTCTCCGAGAGCATGCTGTCCCATTACTTCTTTGTAGCCTTTGTTGTCTGATCCAACCTTTGCGTTGAAATCTCCCATAAGAAATGTTGATGTCTTTATCCTTAAGTTTGTCTAGGATTGCTTGTAACCTGTTGTAGAGCTGGTCTTTGGATTCTCCATCATGATCATTGGTGGGTGCATAGCATTGGGTCACTGTCAATTTGATGTTCTTTTTAGTCCTTAGAAGCTAGCCGTTATTATTCTCGATCCATACACTTCCCAACCTGTAAGTGCCTTCTGTGCTGTACTTGAAAGCATGATTGCTACGCCTTCTGTGTGTGCTGCATTTTCATGTCCTGAGTTAACAAGAGTACTAGTTCTCCTGAAGTCAGCCTTGTTTGTCCAGCTTGTAGCCATCTTGTCTAATGTTGTATCGACGCATCTCTGCTGACACCTGTGCTGCTTTTCCCTGCTCATACCTGGTTTTGATATTCCATGTACCGATGATGATGGTTGTCCTGGTTGACAAAAAGGATGCTGGCACTGAAGTTTCCTTTCGGTTTTGGCCCCAGCATGTCATACTTCCTGCAGGAGCAGGCCCTTCCTCACCCAGGACTGGAGTTTCTTGGATTGTTTGTTATGCTTCTGTAGCGGTTTATTTTTTTTCGGGATGAGGGTGCTGACCCCACGCCCAACCTTCTCGGAATGTCTGGGTTTCTTATTCAGAATTTTCCTTTTCCTAGATAGTTGCATTTATCCTGCTCATTAGTGCCATCTTTTCAGATTTTTTGTTGGGGTTTACTACCTTGGCCTTTGACTTTCCCTAAGTCTATCACAAGGCAGTGATGTGGTGTTGCTATTTTCCCATAGCTGGGGGGCTAGGATTGCAGGCACCTGGGCATATCCACACATTGGTGGGCCATACATGCCGTGCATTTAGGGACCTAGTCTCCTCCAAGACCCTGTGGTTCTGCTTGGGGCCGTAATTAAGGTACCCAATTTCCATCTGCTACCTCGAGGAGGATCCCATATCTGGGCCACATAGGTCTAACTGTGGAGAGGTTATATCTGGCAGGGAAGACATATACATTCTGCTTCCTTTTCACAGCAAGCTGCTATCCAGGGGTGGAGCTGAAAGCGAAGGTGCTAAGCACAGACACAGACAACACACACACTTTACGCATCAAACAGCCATTCAGCAGGCATTCTTTGTTAACACTGTTTGAAATCATAAAATGTGTTTATAATAAAGAACCCGCTACACAAATACACAGACTTTGTTACTGCGTTTATGGGATCAAGGACATCACTGCACCACAAGTGAACGGGTTGAATTTTTCACATTGGAATTGATACTGGTTCGGCAGTTATTGCTGAATGAATTACTTAGAACTTATTCGATAATTCATCAGGTGAGACTGAACTTGTATGTTAAGACCCTGCAACTCAAAGGACTGCACAACATTAAAAAGATTGTTATGATATCGGTATGCCGGCGATATGAAGGATGGGAGGAAGGAAAAGAGGAACGAAAAGGAAAAAAAAAAGAACAAACCGATAAACAACATGAAATGAGTTACATGTACTATACATAGCGCTGCCAACTTTTGATTTGATCCTAGGTTTAGTATCAATGTTTTATGAGTTATCTGATTCATAAAGGAAAATCATTCATTCTAAAAATGCAATGTACATGAGTATTCAAGTCGAAAATACGCGCGTGTTTGTTTTAACTTTTACATGCAAGGGCAGTTCATCAGTTATATATGATTATAAACGATGTATTTTAAAAATCTTAGGTTAGGGTTAATCCAAACTGTAACTCATTTTTCAATTACAGTATGTAGATTTTCAATTTAAATTTTGATAAATTTCCTGTTGTGTACCTTTTTATCTTCATGGTCCAGGTCCTTTCCTTGCAGCATTAATTAGTGAATTGAATTTGTAGGATTAGCGCCGTACTGGCAATACTTCAGCCATTTTACGGTAGACATCTATAAAAAATATGATCACTTTTCAAGACTTTATGAGCTCCATTTGGGATTAAACAGAATATATCCCCATTAAGGTGGCCCACTACATCTGGGAAAGTTTTCTCAAAACGCACGACATGATTTTAATTATGAAAGAATATGGATGTATATAATAATTATACATGCCGAAAAGGTTGGAAATATGAAATCTGATACAAAAAAACATGATTTTCAAAATTTATCGCCACTAAATATAAAAAAAAGTCCCTGGCGGATTCGAACTCGGGACCTGGGTGGGTTTACCAAACCGATTGCGTTAACCTATGAAGCTATGAAGTTAGGACAATCATATCGATCGAAACAAACAACTTCACAAGCTATTAAATCGCCAATCTTGATGACGTTGTGTTCTAAAGAGTACAAGTTTAGTGTAGTGGGCTACCTTAATATTTTTGACCATTTTGTGTCGTTCGTCATTCTCGATGTCCAGTACTTTCAGCACTTTTGATTATGAGTTTGTTTAGATTTTGAGAGCACACACACAAAAAAAAAAAAAAAAAAAAAAAAGATACGATTTGCAGTCACATTGTTATAAAGACTGGTAAATATTTGCTGTATATTTATTCGCTTTATATGATTATAAGTTGGGGGAGTTTAAAAACGCATTATAAACCGCGAAGTCACGAGTGGATCCCATTCTCTTGCACAGAGTTGTCGTTCCTTCCTCTCACTTACTTCTCTGTCAACTCTCGTTTTACAAGATTTTGTAAAACCATTGAAAGAATGGAAAAGCACTACTTGTGAGTGTCTCTTACTTTGTAAAATATTAAAAAAGAAAATAATCAAATAACTTATTTGTTATTTTTGGTCTTATAAGTTTTAATTTTTAAACAATTGTTAGAGAACTATTTTGCGTTTAAACGTTTAAAAATAGTTATAAGGCAAAAATTACAAAAAAGTAACTTGATTCTTTACTATATTAATATTTTACAAAATAAGAGACACTCACAAGTAGTGCTTTTCCATTCTTTCAATGGTTTTACAAAATCTTGTAAAACGAGAGTTGACAGAGAAGTAAGTGAGAGGAAGGAACGACAACTCTGTGCAAGAGAATGGAGTGGATCCAGGACCGGGATCCAGGATCCCTGACGTTGTGGGGATGTAAATTCCTTTGTGCGATAAGGTTTCAGATTATTCAATTTTTCCTAGAAGGACACAAAAGATGTCCCTCCTAGATATTTAAGGGGTGGGAGGGGGTAATGTTCAAGAAAGTAATGTTCAAGCAAAACAGGGGCTTGTTTTCCTGATTTGGGGAGGGGGGTGTTATAACCTTTAGAAAATCTTCATTCAAGTATTTCTGACATCGATCGATGTCAGCATGTTTTTGTCATTTATACATCGTCAAAAAGTAACACCCCCTGTAACTATTACTATAACATATTTACTATATATTCAGGGGCGGATCCAGGATTTTTTGAAAAGGGGGGAGGGGGTGAGAATTTTTATCATGACGAGAGGCAAGGGTTTATGGCTTTGGGCCATAGCACCAAAGGGTCTGAGTAGCGTGTTCAGGGCAAAATCCAATGGAGGAAGCCCTGGCTTCTTTTAGTCTTTTTTTTTTTTTTTTTTTAGTTCTTTAGGACTTTTCGCATTCAGTGCCGTAACCAGGATTTTCCATTTGAGGGTGCACAAGAGTAAGGCGAGGGGCCCGGGAGCACCTTTGGGCCCCCAGTGGAAATCCAGGAGGGGTCCAGTGGGCGACTCTGGGAACCGCTTTCGGTCCCAAGCGGATCCCAGTGCAACCCCCCCCCCAACCCCCCGTTAAATCCGAGTCGGCCTCATTTGAGATGCATTCAATATAAATTTTCGAAACATACTCAACAAGGACAGACATTTTTGCCCTATTTCCTTTGACCTTTGGAAAACAGGCTCATGTGTTCATTTCTTTAAAACAGTAACACCGTTACAAGTCTCTCTCCCTGGGCCCCCACTTGGGCTTTATTCTGAGGGCGGGACATAAAGCCAGACGAAGCCGCCCCACTTCTGGGGAACACCCCCCCCCCCCCCCCCCCCCCCCCCCTTTGTTCAACAAATTCCTGATTCCGCCCACTGCCCAGTTGTTTGTTTTTTGGGTTTTTTTTGGAGGAACTCAAGACCCCTGATATGAGTATGCCAAATATTAAAGATTCTCAAAATTATTTATAACACGGTCACCACTCTGTGTCACGCTCACGAGACATCAATCCGGGAAAATATCAATTTGGTTTCAATTTTACTATTCGTACACCGGAAGCACGTGTTAATTCTGTCAACAAAAATCCACAGGCCAGGTAGTGTTTATATTTCATGATTTTACTTTGTGTGTATGTCAATAAAAGGACAAAGTTTACTAGAAATATTAAGAACCAGTATCAGATAACTATGGTGTATTAAAAATGCATTTGACGGCTGATAAATAGTTACAGTAGATGCAAGATGCGAGTTTCCTCGATTGATAATTTCCTAAGATTATCTAGTTAGAATATTCTAACTGTGACTCGTCCCCTCATCACAGTTAGAAATCCTTCCCTATACTCGCAATGTAGCAATCGGAGTGGATCCATCCGAAATGAATTTCACAGCTATAGATAAAATGAGCATAAAATTGGGTCGTATTTATAAGTAACAACCTTTTCAATATTTTATAAATCCTTTAAATGAAGAAAATCCCAGAGAAAATGTGTCCGCTCGAGTTGTTTTGAAATTTCACGATTCAAATTTGACGGCCATTTGCCGGAAGTGTGGGAATCAGTCAGCATGACAATTAATTTGAAATCTTTTATTTACGATGCAAATATCACTAAAAAACAGTGGTTTAAATTCAGTTTGCTGCAGTATTATAAACATTTTATCTCATTTATTAGCCCAGCCGGACCCTATTTACAAATTTCGTTTTGCTACGATGCGAGTATAGGGTGGAATTCTATCGTTAAACCGGGTCGGAGGACATCTGTCATTTTAACGATAGGAACGTTCTATATCTAAAGATTATCAAGAACATTCGGTCTAAGATAATTAAAGCATAGATAACAGACGACTGAGGTTGTATATATGTGAACATCCATCGGTTTTTGTTTTTGTTTTGGTTAAATAGGATTATTTTTCTAGTTAGAGAGGGGCAATCGCTTTTACTACTTGTGAGAGAAGATCTCGCTATACAGGGAAAGTGTTCCCAAACCTAATCTGCAGAAACGAGGGTTATTCGTATTCGGTCTTTCTTTCCCCCTCAAAGACCGAATATGAATAAACCCCTTGTATCCACAGAATTGCATCAAACATACCCGTACAATTATTTTATTTAAACTTATGATATCAATGATTGATTATTTATTGTTTTACGTCCCACTCGAGAGATATTTCACTCATATGGAGACGTCACCATGCCAGTGAAGGCTGCAAATTTAGCCTGTGCTCAGCACTCAGGGCCGTTGAGGCAGGGGGGGTCTTTATCGTGCCACACCTGCTGTGACGTGGGGCCTTGGTTTTTCCGGTTTTATCCGAAGGACTGCCCCATTCAGTTGCCTCTTACGACACGCAAGGGATGCTGGGGACCTATTTCTACCAGACCCCCACGGGTTTTAAATTAGTGCATTTGAATAAACCCCGTCCTTGCCTTTAGTAAACAAACATTACCTGACGGGCTGTCACGTGCAAACAGTGGGGAGGATTTAATCCATTACCTAATTTTGGTCAAGTGTAAAAATATTGCCGATAGCAAATATCTTGCACACGTCTGTCGTTGAAGAATCTCGGGTAACCTGCCGTATATCGGATTTATATAGTTTCAAAATGCACATTTGTTACCAATAAATACTGCCGGTGCCGATTGTGCGAATATGCCGTGTGTATCAAGTGAAATAAATAGTGTGCAGATTTTGTTAGCAACAAAAAAGTCTGCCGTAAGGCAAATTTGCCAGGTATATCGAATGTTGTAACAACAGCGCTGACCAGGGGTGTGGGAATTAGTTAGCGCCGACTTTGCCCAACTCGTACATTGTTTAACCGGACAAGATAATTTTTAGCGTTAGTTGTCCTTGGACAAGTGGAAAAAAATACCAGTGTGTAAAAATCCAAGAGACAATAAACTTTTCTTTTAAAAAGCGTTTCATAAAAACGTGCCATCTCTGCTCAACTGAGACCAGTTTGCGCCGAGCGGTGTGACTGATCGTATAACTTTTTTTAGCTGCTTAAAGTGTTAGTCCGTGCACTAAATATTTGGGTGTATGTGTAAATTAATTTGTGTATCATACGCGACAATAACGTAATACACATGCATGTACTTCCAAATTATTTTGCAAATGCTATTGTTTAGATTCCGGCTATTTACTGGAGTTTAAAATTAGCACATCCTGGATAATTTATTCAAAACAAAACGAATCATGCACAAAGACTAATGATAAATCAGTCAAAAAACGCAAGTCCCTGGCAGAAAAGGACAAGGAATACGGGGAAAAAAAGTGATCAAACAAAACTGGAAAACAATTGAAGAAAAGGTTGTAAAATTTATTATGTAAAAACAAAAGTAACTTTATACTTTGAATAAAGAGACATGGTAAATATTTCTAGTGTAAAAGTCTAGACAAGATAAATTTTTTTTGATAAGTGAAATTATCATATACTTGTCCGAGGACAAGTGCTCTCACTAGATAGTTCCACACCCTCTACTGACTAATCATAATTACTTGCTTAGCCCTCTTCACCCCTGGAGTACCATTGATATGTTTAAGCTAATTACTGTTTATATTTCAGCTGGTTAACATGGCAACAGAAAAACGGACGGATTACTTCTCCAGCTACGATAACCTGGCAGTCCACACCCTCATGCTGGAAAGACAGCCGAGGACACTGGCCTACAAAGAATTCATAGAAAAAAAAACAAATTTCTATTTCAAGACAAATAGTCCTGGATGTGGGCGCTGCACCGTATACTCTCTCTGTTTTGCGCCTCCGGCTGGTGCATCAGTTGTGTATGCAGTCGAAGCCAGCAATGTGGCTGATCTGTGCAGCCAAAAGATCGTGAAATGCAACAAAATGGAAGACAAAATTCAGGTTTATCAAGGGAAAGATAGAAGAAGTTGAACTCCCAAAGGACAAAGTGGATCATCGGGTCCGAGTGGATGGGGTTTTACCTGCTTTCACGAGTCCATGCTGGACTCGGGTGTTTGCCCGGGACAAGTGGTTGTCTGACACTGGAATTGATGATACCATCGCATGCGACTTTGTATCTAACACCTGTCAACATGTCTAAGTATGTCACAGAAAACTTCAGATTTTGGGAGAAACTGTATGTTTTGATTTTTCGCCGGTGCAATCTGTTTTCCATGATTTTCTACTCTTCAGCACAACCAGTTATTGAGTGTCATTGAACCAAAGGCACTGCATGTCAGACCAAGTTGTTGATGGAATTTATTACTCACTTACGAAAATTGAAACT
>CAJDSM010029059.1:0-15043 GCA_903981925.1 Ostrea lurida
TCTTTCTGATATACCGCTGCTGGGACCCATTATGACTAGCTGTTACTCAGATATGCACAGGCCCTGGCTGCTAATACCCTGACGGCCAACTACTCCGTCTCCGCGCAAAGCTAGAATCCCCGCCTCGGGGTGATCTACCTGTCAAAGAAACTTATTTGGCCTAACCTGCAGTGGCAAGCCCAGTTCTGCCTCTATGCAACTCCATTTCAATACTGCGAACCAGCCTCAGTCCAGACCTGCCCCAACTAGCTATCTCTAGTATCGCCCTACCATTCCAATATACGCCGGCAAAAGTGCAATTCTTACCCAGATCTTATGCATGTTGAAACATATTGTGGGAAAAATGCCGAAGCCCATGCAATCCCAGCAATCAACTGTTCAACCCTAATTGTCCATTACTCAACTCCCACAAATTAGGGACTGATTTCATGCAAATTATTATACCCCTGCAACAAGTTGGGGTGGGAGGGGCTGGCGCATATATAGGAATCACCTCTGTCTTTCGGTGCAGATCAAGGTTTCCGTGCGCACACTGGTAACCCATGTCTCCTTAGGTACGCTAACCAAGTTTGGCATGTGGTGATCTAGAGACGACATGTCTGCATTGTTAATCGACCCTGACTTTTGACCTCGGGGTCAAGACTTTGATCGTTTTATTTAACCCCATGATTTAATGTTCGGACGCGCTATGGTTCTTTGTCAAGGGCGTCTCTCTGATTCCCATAGTTTGGCACCCTGGGTGGCTCACTCGGCGCGCACCGGGGATATTGCTCTGCCTCAATTAGCATAACATTACCCCTGTTTTGTGCCCGAGACTTGTCTTAAGTATGCGTCGGGAGGGAGTTTACGGTAGGGAGGAATTATCATTATTGATCACTCATTATTTCTTAGGAAACCATTTTGGCCAATGCTCTCTTTGTTGCTTTAATTTTTTGTGGTGTATCAGTATGAGTCCAGCCTATAGAGCACTCTTTGTACGACTTTAGTCATTTATGGTACTTATGTCTCCTATATAGTCTTTCGTTAGTTGTTCTCTTATTGTTATTGTAAGCTAGTTCTGCGAATATCTTGGCATTTGGACTCTTATCGAGTATTATATATCGATTTTGATGTTGTTCATATCACCTTCCTTTTTTTGGGTGTATTCGTATACTATTCTTGTTATTTTCTTTACTTTATATTGATTATCATTGTCTCATTGGTTGCTAGTGAGTTGTCTGTTGTGTTGGGTTTTGGTGGTGTTTGTTAGTATCTTGTTATTGTTCTGTTTTTTGTCTGGCTCTGTTGTTGGTCCTTATGTTTCTTATATTGTTTTGTTATTGTTCTTTTTCGTTTATGTTATTGATACTTCGATAATAGTATGCACTTTCTTATTGTATTAATTATTGTTTATTGTGTCTTTTCGGTCTGGTGTGTGGTTGTATATCTTATTTTTTCTTCTTGTTGGTTTTTCTTTCCTTGTGCGCTCTTCTTATTTTTGTTATGTTGTCTATCGTTTAGTATATAATTGAGTCTTTGTGTTTCTTTGTTTTCTTATTCTAGAATATAGCGAACAGTCTAGAAAATTCTATAACCTCCCTTCAGAAGCACCATTACTGTCATATGCGACATCCGTGTCGGGTAGGCTTCTGACGTAACAAAAAATTCACACCATGGATAGAGAAGAAGTGGACTAAAAATGTCTGGCTAATCTATGAGGATTCAGGGTATTTCACCGACGATTCCTAATCAAATATTACTAATGGACAGTTACTGGGAGAGAGTAATAGATTGGCTTCACGCCTTCCAAACCGCGTCGGGCATTTAGGAAGTGAGAAAAATAACGGGTCTTTTTGGATATGCCATAAAAAAGGCGGAGCCCGCTGTGCCGCAAGTGTTGTGCGCAACATGGCACACACTTTAGAACCCTCCATATATGCTAAATAACAATTGGTGAAGTGCCATTTATCCAGCATTTCTGGAATTCTGGAAATTTTGCACAAGGCGCCTAGCACCTGCAAATGGTGACAAAAATTGAATGTCTTACTATTGATTATGTAAAAAGAGTTTTTCAAGTGGAGTTATTCTCAAACAACAAACACCAAAACAAAAAAAAAAAACAAATAAACAATCGGTCACCCATGTTACCCATCCTTTCTGCTCAACCTCTATCACTAATATTCTTTGCAAGGTTTTAGAAGATTTTTAATTTGGAGAATACATAGGGGGCTCGATTGTCAATTCCTACTTGAGAGCGCTGTAGGGAGTAAGGTTTTTAATAGGGATTTCACGATGGATAAGAGATTGCGGTTCAACCTTACTTGGGGGGACATAGTTAGAAATGGAGTCTCACGAAAGGATGTTTAAAAAAGGAGAGTGTGTAAGATGTGACTATAGCACATTAATTATGATAGAGTGACAGTTAGTTTTAGGTTAGCACAGAGTCGAGTTGACAATTTTATGCCTTACCTTGCTGAAAGTTTTTAAAAATTTAAAAAATGACTCACCAACCAAGATCTGGCTTTGGAACGGAACGGTAATACTACACTGAAATCATGGCACACAGGGGGCACTCCAGAAAAATTTCTCCATTACAATTCATGTAGTTTGATGTTTGACAATAGTTGTCATTGCATTGCAACCTTGCCTCACAGTCGAGAAGGTTACGATATGCCACTGCTATACAAAAACATCCCGCGGGAATGTAAGCCGCTCTTTATAGGTGAGTGATATTAAATGTTGGTCTCTACAAAATGTACTGTTAAATCAAAAGAACATTCAAAAGTATATAAGTTCCCGGTATTTTAGTTAATGGGCTTGCTTGATGATTTTATCGAACAAAATATCCAGGCCACAATCAACAGTTTATTTTAGATATCAATGAGATTGCTCATTATCTTCAGTTTTGGTAACAAGGATTCACTTATATATAACATGGGTGTTTTTGGCATTTACTGTTGGGGGAAAGAAAAATTTTCCCCCTCAACAGTGGTAACCAGTTAGGTATTTGTTTAAACTTTGGTCATGGTTTCAAATTCATTATATGGGAAGAAATCATGTGATGTGCAGTAGGCGGGATAAGGAAGACTCTGCCCTCTGCATCAAAGCGATGTAGGATTGAATGTCATGGTGTGTTGATATAGCATTTAGGAAAGACTTAAATGCCAATGTAAGAGTACAAAGTATAGAAAAAGTGTAACATCTGCTTGGGGCCTCAGCAAAATTTTCAGTGCTCAGTTTCCATTGGGTCTAATGTGATTATAAAGGTCCTATAGATTTGGTGGGGGACATCAATAATCGAAGTCGGTCGGCACGGGGTCAAATAGAGACAACAAAGTCCTGCATAAAGTAAACGTGTTGTCAGTCTGCCCATGTAACAATGCGATCCAGCAATTGAGGGCATATGGATGGAATAGGATGTGTTAGCAATGGAAAGCTAAATAGCCATTGTAAACAAGTATGGAAAACTGTAATAACACACTGCTTGGGGTCTGCAACAATCTGTCAAGTGCTCGGAATTCCACTCCTCTACGTATCTATAAAAAGGAGAGGGGCTACAGTCTGTCAGTGGTAAAATATATATTCGAACACTTAAAACCAGCTTAGACAAAAGACACTCAGAGACGGTGTTTTTGTAGGAAAGCTTCAGCCTTGTATTGCCTGACACCATGCGTAGATGTTATAGCATAAATGGGTTATTCAGCAAAAATGGCACTGCGCGATAATAAAATGTCCGAGGCACTAAAGTTTGCACCTGATCTTGATCTTCTGGTAATCCTTAGATTTATTGATCTTCCTTAACTCCTACAAAAAGATTTGCCAGGCCAACGTTATCTCAAACATTGTGTATTGTTTATGAATGCTGGTTTTAATTCCTAATAAATTGGTGAAAGGGTCTAAATTGGTGTTGGTGTCAATTAGTATCGGACAGTGAATTTTGTAGACTTGGGGTCTGTATATTGAAATGTGCAAGGGCATTGACGATCATGGCCGCGAATCGTAAGAATTAATATGGATTATTGAAATGAATATGAGATAATTCCATTTTAAATTTGAGTGTATTAGCGTCAAAACTGGAACTTAAATTGGTGAAAGAGTATAACTAGTATTCTAAAAGGCAGAGTATAACAGATTAACAATGTCCTTTGACTAGTTCTCCATAGCAACTTCATTATGAATGGGGAGTGATAACCAAGAGGCAAATGTAAGGCCTACATCGTACACTACTGAGCACTGCTTTTAAATCACCATAAGATGAAGCAAATAAGTAGAATAGCTTTTCTGGCCAGTGGTTATGTGAGGCAAAAGATTTTAAAGATTTCCCTTATATCGTAAGTGTAAGCTTTATTGAATCACCCTAATATTGTGGCTCTCGTAACTCTTCTAGGGGGGTCATGATTGAATTTGAAAACAAAACTTTGAAATTGTCCACTTAAATATAAGCGAAGCTTTCGAAATATAAAATTATCATGCATTTTCCTGGCCCAGTGGTTCTTGAGAAGAAAGTATTTTTTAGAAAGAATTTTCCCTATATAATCATTTGTAAAACTTGGAATCCCTAATTGTGGGCTCATCGTACCCCGGGGGTCATGATTTTAACAATCTTGAATTTTCCACTATATCAGGAAGTTTCTATGAATTATTAACCAATTTTCAGCTTTCTCTGCCAGATGGTTCATTTAGAGAAGTATGATTTTTAAAGAATTTACATATAATTTATCAATAATGTTAAAACTTGGATATCCCCTATTGCGAGCCCCATATCGTACACCCAAGGTTATGTCTATGAATGTTGAAACAAACTTGAATTCGAACAATATATTAGGAAACTTTACATAATAATATATTTCAGCTTTTCAATGGTCATCCCGTGGTTCTTGAGAAGAATTATGATTTTAAAAGATTTTCCACCTATAGAATCAAATGTAAAACTTTTGAGATTGCCATATATTGGATGCTATCTCGTACCTAATAGTAATCAACCGGGGATCCATGAATTTTGATACATCTCTGCATTCTCCAGCTATATCAGGAAGCTTTCATATAATTTCGAGAACTATATAGCTGCCCATGGTTCTTGAGAAGATTTTAAAAAGATTTTTCGCCTAAATAATAAATAGCAATATGTAAAATATCTATGCTGTCCTCCCCTATTGGGGCCGATCTGTCAACACCACAGGGGTCATAGATGTTGAAACAAACTTGAAATCTACGATACTATGTCAGGAATCTTTTATTTACTATAAATATAATAATTTCAGGTCTTCGGTATTCTGCTCGATAGTGGTAACTTAATGAGAAAGAATGTATTTTTTTAAAATATTATAAAAATCCGTTCTAGATTTTTATTGCACTTTTCGTGTTATCTATCACCTTGATGGGGGCCTAGGTCCTATCATATTGAAAACAACTTTTGTGAGAGATTTCCCTTCACATACAAGGATAAATTTGTAACCCAAGGTTGGTTTGAAAAATTTGGCCAGCGGTTCTTGACGAGAAAGTCGAAAATGCGAAAAGTTAACAGACAGACCACGGACGACGGACAAAAGGCCATCAGAATAGCTCACTTGAGCCTTCGGCTCAGGTGAGCTAAAGATGTGTGGAAAATTTGAAGTGCACTATGACTGAAATTTGGAGTGACCTGCCATTACATAACAATCAGATTTGATAGAATGGCGACCATGAATAGAGTAGAACCTGCATTAAACCATAACAATGCAAGGTGCACCTTCTTCAATAAACATGATGGCAATCTATAGTCATTCATAATATACGTGTACTGTGTTTACAAAGACAAATTGCCAATCACTGAGCAAATTTATTTTCTAACACCTTTCTAATTTTTGTAATGTTTATGTTTAAGGCTGTCACCATTTTGTAAACTCATGCATAGCATACCACTGTATATATTTGACAAAATGATATCCACATGGATTTATATTGTAAGAATTGCATGCTCTACACAGAAAATCATGAAATTTCATTATTGATACATACTGCAGTTCCTCTCATCTGACTCGTCCTCACAGTCGATGTCCCCATCACACACCCAGTCCTTGTCAATACAACTGCCATTCTGACAAGCCACCTCACTAGAGCCGCAATGCTGTGGCAAAGCATCTAAAATCAAACAAAACGCTCAGATTTACTTCAACTGATAAATGTGTTACTTGAGCACATACATGATTTATACATTATGATCACAGCTTATGACATCCTCTACAGATACCCTTTATCATTGCCAGTATTTACAGGAATCTTATCACAGTCCATTATATTGCCCAGAGTAATTTTACTAGGGAATTACTATAAGTCCAAACATCATATATTGCCAAGTATTTTAACAGAAAATCTTATCAGAGGTCCAATTACTTGTCTAAATTCGATTTCATCGTTCGTACGAGGCGACCAATGTTCGTCGGATTTCGTAGGGGTCACTCGTACCCCATCGAATTTACGTCCCGACGAACAATGCTTTTATTCTGTATTAAATCTTTATAAAGTATTATGCCGTTACCATTCAATTTTATCAATTTCTCAAAAACTAATCGAAATTTATGATCCCACAGAACCAGACAGAATGTTTTAATAGTGATACGAAATATGAATCACAATGTAAAAGAAAGTAACATATTGGCCCCTAAGAATTTACAGCACTGAAGATAATGAAATGAATTCTACACAAGTAATAAAAAACAAGTGGTAGCCTAAAAGTTAATTAGTAAACCGGAAATTCATTACCATTGTAAATACGGGCTCAATAAGGAGAACAAAATGGGCACGTTTTATTTTAATTAGGAGATTCTTTAACCACATGTTCTTATGACATAGCCATAATTGGACAATGGGAATAGGGTTACCGGAATGAGTATGACAGATCTCATATTTTATATTGCCAAGTGAATTATTTAAATCAGGGAAGTTACCTAGATGATTTATCATGACATCGCCAGTTATTTTTTTAACAGTGATCTGTACATGAACGGAGGTCTCAAGTTTATATTGGCCAGTTATTTTACAGGAATCGAATACCGAATAAGCATGGGTTTCTTGGCATACAAGAAGATTAATATATATAGGGAAACTTTGCCAATAGTGTCGCTATATGAAACATTGGGCCCAAGGTAAAATAAGGTACAGAGAATCGTAACTAATCAAACACGGATCCATGGAAATCGGCCGCAATTATTTACAGAATTATTACACGAAGTCACATTGAATATTTTTGGGGCCATGATAGTTTGAAGGGAATCTTACACACTCAAACAGTCCATATACTCGGGTCCTCCCAGAGTTCCACAAGGGTCAATGTTAGGGTCTATACTATTTTGAAGAAAACAGAGAAAGTGAATTTTATCGGTAATAAGTTTAATCATCTGGAATATGATACATGTTTGAGTAATAAATGGGGAAAGTGATTTTCAAATGTTACTGCTGCACAACTAGGTCGCTTTCAAATTGCATACAAAAGACTAAGTTATAAAAGTAATTGATTATATCAGCATAAGTGTAAGGTGGCAGCTGGACTGTTGGGACAATATAGAGAGTATAGGTACAAAATTGTAATTAAGGGGGGCTTCTATCAAAAAGAATGAATTGAATAGATTTGGTACGAGGGGAGTCAGATTTTTTGGATGAAAAGATGGGGAGGCGGGTAATTGGACTTAAGCATAAAGTGTATTGCAATGGAGGAGCCAGTAAAGTGTAAGAATAACTAAAAAGAACGTGACTGGTCTCAAAATCCTATAGTAATTAATATCAATTTAGGAAGTATATATGTTTCAGAAACGGGATACGAATAACTTACGATATACGTTGAAATACAAGGCTTTCATAAGTGAGAGACAACAAAGGGTTCATTGTTGTATATGTCAATGAAAGCGCTAGAGGAAGACACACATAAGTGCCTTCAAAATATTTTAATAAAGTATAACCTTTTGGGTTTAATGTGAATAAACTGCTTTTCCATTTCATCTTTAGAGGTGGATGGTACACCTGCATATTAACAACTTACGTGGGCAGGTCGGTGGTGTAACGTACTGCAATTCCTGAGGAGGACACAGGGTCCAAATGGAAATGCTGTTAAATGAAAAAAAAATGGATAAATGAACTCGGTATCAATGATAATACACGCTGAGGGCCTAAATAACTTAATTTAGGGAAGGGCTCACCAGAGTAGTTAATACCACAGCACCATCTCCACACCCAACTGGGTTACAGCACTGTTAAAGCCCAAACAGTGTAGTAGATATTTGAGAAAAGGTCTGCAACTGAATCATAAACTTTTGTTTGACTTTTTTAATCTGGTTTCAATAAAAGTTAAAAAGAAGTGTATGGGGTCAATATTTAGACTTAAATTATTAAAAAGATCATATTATTAATTGGTACAACATTTTCCATCTTATGTATCACAGGAGACTTTCATATCATTCGGGCATAACATGATAAGAAGCAGCGTTGTTATAAAAGCTATCTTAGAAATCTTAATTAACTTTTCGGAGCCTGATTTGATAAGGCTCCTCTAATACCTCCTGCTCGAAACAGGTGACGCTCCACATATATGTCATTTCTACAGATGCCGAGGAAAAATATCGGCCAGACAGACAGTTTACGACCAAGTATTTAACAAAATGAAATGTAAGGAGGACTTGACCAAGGTCCTAACCAGAAATTTGGAAAATTTTATGGCACCTTCCAGATCATATAATTACAATGGCTATAGTATTGGAACTATGAGAGAGTTAAATAAGTGCTTAGGGGTTTAGATCATGGGGTAGTTGAGACAAAGGTGTCCATTTAGCAATAATTTGTAAAGAAGTAGCAATTAATGAGAAGCAGAAAATAAGTGGTGAGAGGTCATCTGATCATATCCCCTCCTCCATATAAACCAACACCCAACTATTCCTATCAATATTTACGATTTATTTTTCACAACTCAGAGACTTCACATGAGAAAGAAGTTTCTTTTCGATTCTGTTTTTGTCATTTTTCCCTATTGAGAGAGAGCAGAGGAGGAAGAGAGAGAGACCCAGAGACATTTGAGTTGCATTAGTAGGTTGACTGAGAGAGGAGAAGAGTCACGGGATGGACCGGAGTTGGGGCCAGACCTGTGGGCCATCCAACAGGAGCCAGACCGAAGCCAGAGGACCGCCCACACGGGTGAGAGTCAACGGGAGGAATGGAGGAGATTTGAGCATGGATGTATTCCAGGAGGTAGGCGACACGGGTGCGGAACAGCCCAGCGGCCCACGTGGTGACCCTGAGAGGGACTTGCCAGCAGTTGCAGCTCATGGAGGACGAGTGGGTGAGGAACGGTAGGATCCAGTCAGTGGGTCTTCTCTCTGTCTCTGAAATCAACAAGACTTTTTTTCCGGATACAGGTTCATAGGATTCTCCACTGCAGGCCATAATATGAGGGGGGGGTTACGTTTGAAGGGTCTGTGCGCTGGTGAAGGGTGGGAGAAAATGGGCAGTGAGAGGAGGTGCTGGTGGGTGAAGATTACGGACCTGCAAATTGATCGAAGGGTGCCATTTGGTAGATTGTATCGGGGGTAAGGGGGGATCACCGGGGAGACCGGGGGGGAGGAGTAGGGGCGGCGGGACTATTGATCATTTTTTAGTTTTATCATCTCTCGGAACATATGTCATCTTGTACAATATGTGAGTAGACACAATTGGTTGTGATTATATTTTCCATCATACATGACTTATTCTTATTCCTTCTATCTTTAGTATTGATCAAATATTATATCCCACGTTTTTAGGAGATTGCAGGAAGGGACCTGATTTTTTTTCGTTTACTTTGGCATTCATATATTTGACGTTCATGCTACTTGTTACCTGTTATTTCCCTAGGATATAAAGACCCATCCGTACTTATATGATTCAGCGTTAAAATCATAAACTTAATAATCCACAAATGTCTCAAGCCTGTTTATTTCTCACTAATACATGTCACCTATATATTTCCTATTACTTCACCAAATAAATTATGTCGATTGTTAGCGGCCCTATTTGGGTTTATCCATTGGGAACACCCCCGGTTCTGAAGGTCATCATGGCCAAGCTTGCACCTCTGAACTATCTTATTATATAATTAAGTCTATTTCAATTAATAGGATATTATGGATATTTACATATTTCATTTCTTCTCACAACACTGAAAAGTTATGTGCCATGTATGCACAGACACGATTGCGCCATCTGGGTCATGCCTCTGAGTACTTTATCTGCCCTCCACTTGAAAATGGTGTAAAAGATGAGTTACCAACATGTTACAAATATCCTATATCCCCAGGATATATTTATTCAGACGACAGCCTCCGCAACAAATCTTGTCCTACACCCAGCAGTCCACCTGTATCTGACAACCCACACACTCCTCCCCTTTGAAAGTGCACTTGCCATGGGTTAGGCAGATCACACGCCGCACTCTTGCTTGTACCTTGGGACTGGTGTACCTGATATCATAACAGGCATCATCGCTATGGTTATCACCTCTGATGGCCTGCACACTTTAGTACCATTAATAAGTGATTTATGCAATGCACGCGCAAGATTACATGAGCCACTTGCATAGATCTACCCACGCCTTCAATTGGTCCACTGTAGGCACAGTAGTCACTATGAAACCGTCGCTCCTGCTGAACTACACACTTTCTACTTCTTTTTTTTTCTCCTGTTATCACTTGACCCCATACATTCGTGGTACTTCTTGCTTTACTAATAAACTACTAGGGCATATCCTCTATTATAACTTCTCCTATGCATTGAAACTCCATTTCAATATTTCAGAGAGACATCATATTATCACATTATGATTCCTTTGTTTGATGCTAACTGCCCACTCGATTTGAGTATCATCGTCTTTCTAAGCTCTAGACAGCCTCATTATCAGGGCTGATCTATTGCTTCCTCACGCACTTTATCAGGTGATTGTGAGATGACTGGTGCTGCACATTGGTTGTGAGCTTGAGCATGCCTTGACGATTAGTGGATAGTTTACCTCAATTTTGACATGCAACGAGATAGTAGACATAGGTTTATGCCTATTCACATCCTCCAGTGACGTAACTCACTTTCATATTATAGATAGATCAGACCACCCTAAAGAGGGAGCCATGCAACTTTTACAGTAATGGCGTCCGCTTCGAAGGTATGAATATTCATATTTAATCTACGTTATTGGATATATTCAAAACTGATTTGATGCAGGTGTCACATATATTATATTGTATAACTCCCACAGTCAATCCCAGAGAAATTACGGGGTCTCGCAGAAGTCCGAGGGTGTAGAACGTTCAGGTATCTCACAGTGTGTGACATCTAGGTCGAGATTCAATTGCGTTACTTTACATATCAAATCTTCACACAGACGGGAGGTGGAGAGAGATGGCTATAAGAGAGGAGATGTGCTCAGCCACTAGTTGATGACGCTCACTGATTGGGTATTCGCTCGTTCTTTGCTTTTTATTTATGTTATCGTTGATTTACTACACCGTCATTGGATTACAGTGGATATTGTATCATCTGACATGTCGCATACGATTGTGCTTCCAGCACGTATTGCTCTGATATTGTCATGATTGTAATATTAGCTACACATGATCGGGTTGAGCCCATTGAATCATTCTCTTTTGATGCAAGATACAATATTTGCACATGGTTACACTTTCCTTTCACATTCTTACCTTACCAGCATTGCAGCTTCTACACCGATGCATCAAATTCATCCTTTTGAATCAAGTGGCTTTCTGTTTTTTGGCAATAGATATTGTTTTCTTTCCCAGTGAAGTTAACTCAGACAATCAGATGTCAGTGGAGGCATGTATCCGGATCATAAGCAAAAAGATTCAAGTGAAATTGTAAATATATGAGAAGTGACGTTCAAATTTTGAGTGAGAGATATTTAATTTTGCCAAAAGTTCAGTTTTATGAACTCAGAGAGTACCACTTTGAATTTAAATATTGTTGTTGTGTCAGTGATAACCAGTTAGAAGAAAAAAGAAGTTGAATATGATGTACAGACACGGTTTTCACGGTGATCTAAGCGATGTGCGCATAGCGTGGACAAATTGCTTTAAGTGGTGTTGAATTCTATGCGAATGTCGTCACTTGGTTTCTATCAAATACTCCTGAAGCACCATATGTGGTTAAACGACATCAAATTTAGCTCTTTCTGGTCTGAAGTGCAGCAATGAGAATGATAACCCATTGTGATGTTTATACCACTTTTTAAGATAATTCAGCTAAGCTAACCTATATCTCGAGATAATTTGTTATCTAGAGCGCAAAGGGAATCATTTAATACGGGGGTGCAACAATGCATAAAGTGCATTTCAAAGGAAGTGGAAGGTGATGTAGTCAGTTTTATGTGACTGTGGAGAGAAGATGCTGACAGCGTGTGATAAAAATCGTCGTAGGGTTATATTAAGTGATATGGAGATATTAGCATTTGCTCTGCTCACAAATTATCATTTAGGGCACATTACTTAGAAAGTCGCCAAAGTTACGGCAAGTTATCTCTCTTCTCATAGGGAAGTACATATGACCATTAAAGAGAGTGATAAAAGATTTGTTTATTGGGCTGAATAGAAAATGTTCATGTAAAGAACTTCATAAATAATAATGAATCATAAATTTGTATAATAATTAGGGGAAACATATTAGTTGGGATTGGGGTTACTCAGAATGGATAAAGACTCAATCAGGAAATTATCGAATAAGTTGTTGAATTAAAACCAAATAAATGCCAAATAAATACAGCAGTGGTTAGTGTCAAATAGGATTATGTATGTATATTGGAATATATAATCACACATCAAGTTGGTGTGCTTGAAATTTATGTTTGAAAGGATAAGCATCAAAAACAAATTCAATTTTACCAGACTCCAAGTCTAATATAGTTTGGAAACTAAGATACACGAAGTTGAAAGAATTACTATGTATATAATTTTGAATTGGGTAATTAGCAAGAGTAATATACGAAAAAAAGTCAAACTGTTGTACTCATTAAATTAGTAACCACCTCAAAATCTCTAATAGAAGGCATGTGAAATGTATATTTTTATCAACATTACGTCGTAATATAACTTAATTAATTAGCAAGAAAATTGGTCAGAAATCAAGTTGGAATGTAAAATAGTATCTCAATTTGAAAAAAATTTAATATTCTGGTTCATTTCACTTAACAGAAGGATATTTCATAGGTTGCGGAGGGAAACTTGATAACTTAAAATTATATATAACATTGGGAGCGTGAGAGTCTAAACTTCAGAGTTCAATCCCCCGTGCCCCTGCCATCCTCCGCCCCCCCGGACCTCAACTAAATAATGGGCCAGGGTCCAGGACATGGGGTGCTCCGTTGGTGACTCATACCCTGCATCCATGGAACTGCATGGGTGAATCCTAACTGTCTTAAAGGGGTCACCTTCTCCTCTCCCAAAGGTTGCAAACTTGTCTCGAGGCTGTAAGCTATCCTTCTCAAGGGGTCAACAACTGGGCGGCTGAGAGAGAGATATCGCCCGGTTGAATTCGTTATGGGAAACAGACAAATCCCCCTACCAGGATGTCTCCCCACCGCTGCGCACTTCCTGTGGCAGTCTTACCTGTCTTTTTTATTGTGTCTGGACTCGCTCCTGGGGAGTGCTCTTAAAAGTCCTAGGACCGAGATTTTGACGTAACATGCTCCTCGTTTATAGTTTGATTCCTCAGTGGAGAACGCTTCGAAATAATTTTTCAAGTTGAACTCCATAAAAAGTGGTTCAGATATGATCCACTATCCGGAGGGGGGGAGGGGGAGAGAGTATACATTCTGTGTCTATATACGCGCCTACTTGGCCGCTTTGCTTTCATGACTGTGGCTACTCGCAAGAAATATTCGCAGATGTATCGAGGAATTCTTTGGACACATTGGCATCATGCATAAGTCGTCGAACAAGCAGGATGATGTCACAGTAATTCACAGAGGACTGGTATGACCTCACGATGAAAATAGGGTTCACTCCAACAGAATAGTATTTGGGACAATGAATTATCACTTACAGAAGGTTTCTACGGGTGAGGTTGCAAGTGATGTCAATTTTTTTGGGAAGTGTATCTTTGAATTTCTAATATTCAAAAGACAATCCAGTGAAATTAAAAAGAAAAATTAAGGTTTTCACAACTTGTTTTCAAGCTACAGTGTTTTAAACATGACCCTCTCTTTTTGCAACTTAAAATTTACTCAAGCATTTTATTCAAATTAAACTGCGCATTCGTTCCTGTTGGTGTACAAAACATAAAAATATATATCAATCATTACATGAAAGTACGATACAGATTTAACATAATGTCTTCTTCAATACAGATTATAAAAAAAAGATTTAATACTGTCAATGCGCAAATGAATATGACCTTTCTGCACGTTGATGTACGGAAACTCATGTATGAATTTCAGAGTTAAAAAAATACAGTTTTAGGAAGTGATGTCAAATGTTCTTCAAAATTCACATAATATTCAGAGCCTTGTCTCAAAAATTTTAAAAAATGGAAGCTTTAAAAAATAGAGGATTTCGGTCAAAAATTTTTAACTAATTGCCAAATTGATGTTTTTGCACAGATTTCGACGTAAATTGAATTGGACTTTTTTAAAGAATATGTTTAAATTCTGTTTGGAAAAACTACCTCAAACAAAATTAATAAAATAACAAATATTTGAACTAGTTTCAAGTCTCAATCTACTTGTATCATTGGTTTTAAAACTGTAATATACCAATGAAGGGGGTGTAATAAATAGATGAATATAAAAACCTGTAAAATCATGCTTTTTGATTAATCCTCCGTTCCGCCACAAATATAGGTCCCTACCAACCGCACTTTCCAATCTGAATTGAAACAAAAAAGCTTTCACTGGACAGGGTTCAGTTGTAAAAATGTGCAATATGTTTGCACCGGATTTGGGTCGTATTGAACCAGTAAATCTTGGTGCGATCAGCGTCCTGCCGCAAGTTGTTTTTTCTCAAAAGCTCAGCCCCCCGGGGGGGGGGGGGGGGGCATTCGTTAATTTTTATGGGTAGCGGACGTG
>CAJDSM010029059.1:17385-29890 GCA_903981925.1 Ostrea lurida
CTCGTCCTCCCAGTTTCCACAGTCATTCTTCTTATTGCATCGTAATTTCTCTGGAATACACTGTTTGGAATGTAAGCACTGAAATTCATGTCTGCTGCAAAACAACTGGTCTTCATCTACAAAGACATAAAATATATACAGCAATGTAGTCAGGACTGACATAGCCACTTCAAATGTAATAGCTCACAAAATGATGTGAAATTACTGTCAGATAGAAAATGGAGCGTATTGACTTGCAAGTGATGCAATGAGAGGAGCCAGTAAGTTGTAAGAACTAAAATGTCTCCAATCCCTATATTATTATTCAATAAAATATGTTCAAAACAAGTGATGAATATTTTACATATACGTAAGCTCTAGTAGAACAACAAAGTTCATTAATTTCAATAAAACCTAAGAAACATAAGCTTCATGATTTAATAAATTACCCTTTTGTTTAATGTTTATGATCACATGCTTATTCCATTTCATTTAGGATGCCCTGCAGTAATACACTTACGGCAGTCTTGTTCGTCCTCTCCTGAGGGACAGTCCATATCTCTGTCACACCGCCAGCCTCGGTGGATACACATCCCATCTCCACAACCAAACTGGTTAGGCCCACAGGTCGTTGAAAAGTCTGCCAACAGAAATCATACTTGTTTGACTTTAGGTTTCCAAAGTAATAAAAAGTTGTCATTTCTTTTAGTCCAATGACATTCACACTTATGTAATAAGAGAGTTTCAAATCATTGCCACAAGAGCAGGATTTTATTCTGAATTTACAGATTTCGAAGATTTGATAGCCCTCTATACCTCTGCTGAAGACACCACATGTATTTACACTGAAATGCAGAACACTCCCAAGATTCAAAATTAAGGACAATGGACCGGCCCCAATTTGAAATTTTGCACTTCCGTGCATAAAATCATGCATGTGTTGACTGAGTATGCGGCGATCTGGGAGTGACAAGGTCCATGCGAGATTCTGAGAGGTGCCAATAGAGAAGCAAGGGCATAGGGTGAAGCATTGATCAAACCCCCCCCCCCCCCTCCGAAGGACAAACCATTTGTTCCGGGGGAATTTGTGGTCCCTGAGGAAATCACGGTGTCAAAATTGCCAGGCTTTGGCACCAGGAGCCAGCCAAACAGGGAAGACCCCCAGGAGTGTCCGGGGAATTGGGGGATTTGTCTGTTCCAGAGGATAAGACGGGTGCGGACCCAGCGCCCAGTGGTGACCTGAAGAGGAGCTTATGCAGCAGTTGCAGCTCATGGAGGAGAGTGGGCTAGAAGTGGTCAACAGTCAAGTGAGGTAGAGTCACAGGACATACCCTCAGCAGATAGAGGGGGGGGGTGGGGGGGGGGGCACGGGACTCATTGACATACCCATATTTTTTAGTTACATCTGAACTATGAATACTTCTTTAAAATGAAATAAAATTTTAAAAATCTATTTACATCCAACATGATTTTCTGACCATTTTTTTTTAAAAGTATGTGATAAAAATTCCATTTTCCAAAGAGATTGAGGAAATAAGGACTGATTTTTTTTCGTTATTACCTTTGGCAATTACATCAAAAATACTTTTATACTTTTACCTGTTAGTTTCCAAACATAGACTGTTTAAATGATGATCATTAATTATATTCAAATCACAACTTGTTTATTTTATATACATATCTTTAGATCTACCACTGCTATTATTATTGGCATTATTTGGTTTATCAACATTGGACAGTTCTGAGGTCATTTCCATGGAAACCAATTCACTAATCTATATAAAAATTGTCATTTTTTTGTTTTAAACATTTCATTTCAGCATCATATCCCCTTAAGGCATGCTTCCTGAGTCTGCTCTGGAATAAAGTAAGCTAATGTTGGCAGTGTACATGTCCATATTCACATATTTACCACAGATTTCATCAGACTTGTCCCCACAGTCATCAAAATGATCACACTTCCACTCCTTTGAAATGCACTTGCCATTGTTGCACCGAAACTCTTGGCTTGTACAATTTTGGAGACTAGGTGTACCTGATTATAAAAGGAAAAATCATCGCTATGGTTATCATTCTGATGCTGACACTTAGAAATAATATGTTTTAAGATATGACCGCAGTTGAAACAAGTGAAGACACTTCGCATAGAATCTACCAACACGACTTTAAACAATTGGTCCGCTTAGGCACAGTAGATCACTAGAAAACCGTGTACTGTGACATCATATTCAACTTTCTTTTTTTTTCTAACTGTTATCACTGACAACAACAACAATTTTAACATTCAAAGTGGTACTCTGAGTTCTATAAACTGAACTGGCAAATAAATATCCATCTCATTAAACTTCTCATATAATTTACATTCACTGAATCTTTTCTCTTATGATTCCTTTGTTTATAGCATGCCCCAACTGATTTTCATCATTTCTTGACTATCCTCCTTTGGAAAGAAACATGATCTATTGCTTCAAAAAACATAAAGCCACTTTATCAAAGGATGAATTGTGCCGGTTTGGTTGAAGCTGCAATGCTTGAGAAGAATTTGAAAGAAAGTTTAACCATCAAATTTTGATGAAAAAGAGAAGATCAAATGGGCTTTCACCTCAAGTGAGCTAAAACATCATTACAAATCAGCAAACCCTGAATCATCAATCTGTATCCGACATTCAGGTATGATATTCAATTTATCACTTTGTAATCAATGATTGATAGTAATATATACATTTTAATAACAAGCAGAACACGCACCACAGTTGAGTTCGTCACTGTTGTCTGAGCAGTCATTATCACCATCACATAACCACTCTCTCTTCACGCATCGACGGTTTTGGCACGTGAAATATTCGTCTGGGCACGAGGGTCCTGAAATTTTTTAATCAGACACTATAATCAGATGCACCAATCTAAACATCCTCTGTAACAGGGAAAATGCAAATAGAAAACCACATGTTAAAATATACTTGCCAGGTTTGTGGCAATGTTAAAATGTGATAATTTCCTGCCCTGTACATGTTTAACTATGCAGTATTATAGAGCATATGGTAAACCTCAACAGACTGATTCTCTACTCCTACACTGTTCTATTGTTCTTCTCTCTAATCTGTTATAACTATGATCAACCTACACAAGAAATGAGTCAAAACAGTTCCATTTTTAAATTATGAATGCAGAGTTACTTCATGCCTCACGCACGTACAAGCTTGTAGCATATCACTTCGCGGTTTTAAGGAGGCACAATGGCCTTAACAGTCACCAAAGTTTCAAAACTAAAAAACTTTGAATTAGATGTACTGCATGCTAATTGTGCACTGAAAGGTTGTTTTTTTTTATTAAACACATTTCAGATCAAAAGATCTTCAGTTTACCTTTATATTCCAATAATCATTACACACGGGAGGCCTATGGACTCGGCTAAGGCCATCTTGCTGATACTGAGATCTTGCTAGTACAGTAACATTACTAGGAGCTCGAGAAAAAGCTAATTTCCATTAATGCACCACCATACAAACTACAGTCAACTTCTTTAATAATTAATGTAATTTTTAAAATAAAGAGTACCTCCGGATGCAATGTAGCCATTTCACATTCCTGGCAAAGTTGCATTATATAATTCATTGGAAAAAGCACCACTTACATGGATTTAAGAGGGGCACGCATCCACCCCTAAAATTTTCAAAGGTTTTTGCAACTTTGCATCCTTTATCAGAATACAATTTTATGCAGCATTTTTTATGGAGTATGTGTATATTAAAAACATAAATCATGTAGATTAATTCATTAAAATATCATCAAAAACATGACTTCTTTAAATTGAAATTGTTGGTTTCAATCACATGTATCCAGTTAAGAATGTAGCCATACATAGAACAAGATCAATGCCCCCAGATTCTGACAAAGATAACTCATTTTAGTGAATAATTTTCAAAGCAAGTCAGTCCTAAAGTATGTCATTGTGCCATCCTGCTGAAATGCTACATTCACTGTTACGCTTTTTTCAGTGAGGATTCTGACCAAATTAAGAGCTGTAATGCAATCTGGTAAAAAAAACTGGAAACCATAGACTCGATGTGCAACGATATTATAAAATACCATCCGGCATTGCCAACAGCTCATAGAAAAACTGATCAACAAGAGGCCATGGGCCACATCGCTCACCTGAGCACCTGCTCCATAAGAAAGCGTATAGCAACTTTAATGCCCTTTCTGGGGCCCATCTTACCCCCAGTGTATGATTTGAACAAACTGAATTCTTCACTATTAATCAGAGCCTTGCATATAAATTTCAGCTTTTTCTGGTCAGTGGTTCTTGGAAAGAAGATTTATTAAAGATTTGCCCTATATAATCTATATTAAAACTTTGATCACCCTATTGTGGCCATCGTAACCCGGGTCACTGAATTTGCAACAAACTGAATCTCCACGTATATTCAGCTTTCACTATAAATTTCAGCTTTTTCTGGCCAGTGGTTCATTGAGAGAAAGATTTTTAAATCCACCCACCCTATTTTTTGCATTCGTATATCTCCCTTGGCGGGCTGGTTCGTTCATATTGAACAAACTTCGAAATCCCCTTACACTAAGGATGATTTTACCTAGTTTGGTTGAATTGACCAGCGGTTCTTGAAGAAGAAAGTCGAAAATGTGAAAAGTTAACAGACAGACGACATCACGAATAGCTCACGTTTGAACCTTCGGTTCAGGTGAGCTAAAAACAATAGGTCTTCAAGCTTTGTTCTTGGACTTTTTATTGAATGAATATAAAAAAATCAATGAAGTTGCAAGACTTGCATAATTTTCTAATTGTCAGACTTGCAATATTTCTTATAATGTTATTTTTTGATGTAAAAATTTAAAACAAAATTTGAAGAAAACAAGATGATTGGTTTGTGAAACACTGATGCCCCCGGATTCCACATGTCAGTGAAAGAGCTTGCAAAAGGATTATGCATGTGAAATATGAAAAATCTATCACTATACAATTCAAAAAGTTATGCCAATGTTCCAGTTTTTGAAAAGTATGTCAAACTTCAAGTCAAGAGGTCAAAAGTTTTTGGTCCAAGTTAGAAGGGCTTTCATAAGAATACATATGTGTATATGAAAGCCCCTATCATGCCATTCAAAAACTTATGGCCAATGTTAAAGTTTTTGAAAAATAAGTCCAACTTCAAGGTCAAGGTCTAGGAGGTAAAAAATTTGGTACCAGTAGAAAGGGTTTGTCATAATAACACACCATGTGTAATATGAAAAGTCCCACCAACTTTGCATTCAAATGTTATGGCCAATGTTAGTTTTGAAAAATAGGTCAAACTTCAAGGTCAAGGTCAGGAGGTCAAAAATGTTGGTACCAGTAGAAAGGACTTGTCATAAGGAATACAATGTAATATGAAAGTCCCATCACTTGCCATTCAAGTTATTATGGCCAATGTTAAAGTTTTTTGCGGACAAACAGACAGACGACAGACCAAAAACTATACCGAAATCGAAGATTTCAGGGGCATAAAAAACTGTCTACAGACAGACTGACAGATGGCCAACAAGCAGAGGTCTCAAAAGGAGTTGAAAATGTTAAAAACTTTACAATGCATGATGAATGGGCATAGATAGCAATAGGTTACCAGAATCACTAATGTGACCTAATGAAATTTGGTATGTAGTGTCTCAGTCTGACCACACCTAAGATCGATATCATGTTTGTGAGGCTTTAATCCAATCTATCACTCCTTACCACATGAATCCTCATCCTTGTGATTGCCACAGTCATCATCTTTGTCACATACCCACCGATGGGGAATACAAACACAGTTACCACAGGAGAAGAGATAATCGGGGCAGCGACAGGATTCTGCATCTCCAACGGGAGGCTGAGACAAGAAACAATCTGGAAGGACAAAGACAATGAATTTATTTGGTTTGACGTGCTTTTAAAAATGTAAATCGTCAATAAAGACCATTCTTGTAAAGAAAGAAGACCTATGTAACCTGATGATTTTGATCTAAAAATAACTTGCAGGTCATCCTTTTTTGCTTATAGGCTATAGTGATTCTTCATGTGGAGGTCCTCAAACAGCATTTAATTTCCTACATATATGTATTTACGGTAACCATGGTCCTGCTGTTCTGGAGAAGATTCCTATCTGTACGTATGACTTTGGTTCCCTATTGTGGCCCGGCCTACCCCCTGGATTCATGATGTGAACTGAGTATTCACTGCTCTGTTGTTATCGAGGAGATTTTATAGATTCTTATATGTAAAATTTTGTTTCATTACCATTCTGGTCCAATCCTTCTTCCAGGGACTGCAATTTCAACAAACTTGACTCTGCAAAACCTGGGAATGCTTCCACATCAATTTGAATAATCGTAGCTATGTTGGTCTTCTTAAAATTTCCATATAAAACTTTGATCCCTTGTTGTGCCCCCCCCCCCCCCCCCCTCCCCTTAGTGGCCATGATTAGAACAACTTCCATGGCCCAGTGGCAGTGGTTCTTGAGAGGATTTACAAATGACTCTAGCCATTTTTGGCCTTTTCATGATTGTTTTCCCAAAGGAAACATGGTCCTTCATTTGAACAAAACATGGCCCTTCATTGGACAAACATGACCCTTCATTTGAACAAACGTGGCCCTTCATTTGACAAAATATGACCTTTAATTCATTTGAACAAACTTTAGTCCCCTCCACCCTAGCATGCCTCAATCTTAAGAACATAATCAAAAGATGTGCCACAAAATTTCACAAATTCTTAATTATCTCCAATTCCTATAGGACGAAGCCCCAGGGGGGAGGGGGGGATTCTTCCTATATCTTGGTATAAACGTGCAGCTAGATACAAGAGCAGTTATATCAATGGGGTGCAAATTTTGATCATCTGTTACATACATCCCCATGGGTAGACAATCTGAAATCCTTCCATCATGGGTGTTAAATATATATGTAGTCTGCTGGAATACATCCTCAAATGAAATCTCAAGTGGACGAGTCTGTAACCAAAAGTATACTAAGTTGAGACTCCCCTCCCCATGAAGCACTTCATTTGAACAAAATTGAATCCTCTTGTAGCAAGTTGGGCTGTAATTAATTAGCCCTGTGGTTCTGGAGAAGTAAAAAGTGTTAGAAAAGAAAGTTACAGACAGCTGGCTTACAATTGAGAGGACTAAAAATAGCGATAAATGAAAATTTTCATGTTTTACAAGCTATGAAACAACATCATGATAAGAATATTTTTTTTACTCCTGAATATTTATCACTTGATCTGTATCAATCACCATTCAGGTAAGGAAAGCATACAACAAAACTTACTGCGGTATAATTTTACTTATACAGCTATGGAGTGTATGGGCGTAGGAGCCGGGTGGGGCAATTGCAACCCCCCCCTCACTTTTAAAAGTGGGAGGGGGGGGGGGGGGCAAAAGTATGTTTTGCCCCCTCATTTCTTGTCAAGTAACTTTTTTCTGCCTTATGTCACATAATTGAAGTTTGCCCCCACCCCCCATTTGGTGATTTCTAGAGTTTGCCCTACAACCTTTCAGTAGTATATTTACAGATCCAGGCATTGCTGGGAAAATCACACAAGGCAGTCATGTATGTGTGTTTATTTTCATAATTATGTACAGTTTAATGACGTTATAAGAATTGTACAACTTCAATGGACATATAATCCCAATTGTCATATACTGTATGTAGACAAGTTATTATATGACAATCAGACTCGATTGAGGGTTGGCAAAAAAAAGCGGTCTAATATAGTATTGACCGGGCACAGTGGTCCAAATACTGGTTACCCGGTCAATCTGGTCAAAAGTGGTCATACTGGGTACGATTATGGTCAATTGAAAATTTATCGGTTATTATTTATATTAATGGTTGTTTTATGTTAAGAGTTATTATGTGATAGTACTTAGTTAATTCATAACAATGCACTTACACACTTACATGCAAATGAATTTAAAAATAGATGATAATATTTTGGTTAGAATTGGGAAACTGGAGTCATGTATAAAATCGAAACTGTTTAACTTTTTTCCTATAGCAAACTAAACAAAAGCCGGGTGTCAAGTCCTATTTATTTCTATATATTCAAAATTATCAAGTCATGTAATTGAAGATATTCATGCAGGTGCCTAATGGTGTGGGTGATGTTTTCCATAAGACACAGACAATTGCATCCCTGGACCTGGGTATGTTAATTACATTGTCATTTAAAATTTGTCCCAAGTAACCTAATGTTACCATTAGCATTGTCTTTATGCAACACAATTGTTTGTTCAGTTTATACTGTAATTACTAGATCACAGTGTTCAGCTAGCTGTTAATCGTCAGGCAATAAGCCAGAAATTATTGTCTCTCATTTGTCAACTGATGCTACTGTAACCTATATATACAATGTACATGGGTATAATATGAAAATATGTCGGCAATTAAACCAGAGTATATTATCTAACATGAAAATTGTTCTGTAGAAGTGTACATAGTATTGGACTGGAATAAAAGTTATAGGGGATTCGGTCTAGAAATAGAGCTTTGAAAAGATGCAAAGTTTAGTACTGGGGTATATATTAATGACATTTATAAAATAATTTTTGTTGATTTATAAATACATGCTTTAATAAAGTGATGCTTGAAAAGATATAAATCTTGTAAATATACGTTTGATTTTGCATGAATATATTTAAATTTGGGAAAAGTACTTTAAATTTCAATTGACCAGTATTGACTACATTGACACTTTTGCGGAGTTATTGACGGGGGTTTATAAACGGTTTAAAGACACTGTTAAAATCGGTGCGGTATTTTGCCGCAAACCTGCCTGATTGTTCAATACACTATTACTATGCCATGCTTTATTATCAGTATTAATTTGTATTATATAGTTTTACTCATGGCATAAACATTACATGTTGATGTGTTGCACCATAAAGAATTTGAATTTGTGATTAGCACTCAGGTCATTGGAAAGTGTGTAAAAACAGGCTGTCTATTGAAACTATTTTTATTTATATCTCTACAACTGTAGGTTTTTGTATGCTCCCTCCTCTGACACTTTGAAGTTTTAAATGTAGATAGGTCCATATCGATAAATAAAATTTCTCTTCCACTAGTTACCACATCATGTCCAGTATGCATATTGCAGAAAATAGGGAAACAGTTAATGCTCTAGCTAGTAATATCAGAATGTCATAAAAAGAAAAGGCTAAGATAAAACAAAAACCATATCATAGAATGCATGCAATTACAAAAACCTACAGTTGTAGAGATTAAAAAATAGTTCAATAGACAGCCTGTTTTTTACACACTTTCCAATGACCTGATGCTAACACATAATTCAAATTCTAATGGTGCAACAACATCAACAGTAAGTTATGCCATGAGTAAACTACTAATAATAAAATTAATACTGATAATAAAGCATGGCATAGTAATAGTGTTTAAATTGAACAATCAGTGCTGATTGTCATATAACTGTCTACATACAGATATGACAATTGGGATTATAGTCCATTGAATTGTACACATATTATATGTCAATTAAACTGTACATAATGATAGAAAATAAACACACATACATGCTTGCTTGTGTGATTTTCCCAGGTCAATGCCTGGATCTTAATAATAGCTAGAACGTTTGTATGGCAAACGTCTAAAATCACCAAATGGGGGTGGGCAAACTTTCAATTATGTGACATAAGGCAAATAAAATGTACTTTGACAAGAAGCTGAGGTGGGCAAAAACATACTCTTTGCCCCCCCCCCCCCTCCCATTTTAAAGTGAGGGGGGGTTGGCAATTTCGCCACCCCCGGCTATGACGCCATACACCCCATTAGCTGTATAAGTAAATTATACCAGTAAGTTTGGTTGTATGCCTTTCCTCACCTAATGTGTTGATTGATACAGATCAGTGACTTAAATTTCAAGGAGTAAAAAAAATATTCTTATCATATGATGTATGTTTTCAGTTGTAAAACATGAAATTCATTTGATCTATTTTTAAGTCCTCTTAATGTGAAGCCAGTCGTCTGCTATCTTTCTTTTTTCTAACACTTTCTACTTCTCCAAACCACAGCTAACTAATTACAGCCCAACTTGCTACGAAGAGGATCAGTTTGTTCAAGATGAAGTGCCTTCATGGGAGGGGGTTCAACCTAGTATACTTTTGGACAAGACGCCACCTGAGATTTTCATTGAGGACTGTAATTCCACAGAACAATAAATAATTTAGCACCCATTGATGGAATGGCATGTCAGATTTGTCTACCCCTTGAGTGTAAAGATTGGATCAAAATTGCACCCATTGAATAACTGTCTTTCATCTAGCTGCACGTCTTCTTATACCAATGATATAGGAAGAATCCCCCCCTCCCCCTGGGGCTTCGCCTATAGGAATCGGAGATAAGTTAAGAATTTGTGAAATTTTGTGGCCACACTTTTGATTTATGTTCTTAAGATTTGAGGCATGCCAGGGTGAGGGGACTAAGTTTGTTCAAATGAATTAAGGTCATATTTTTGTCAAATGAAGGGCACGTTGTTCAAAGATGAAGGGTCATGTTGTCCAATGAAGGGCCATGTTTGCTCAAAATGAAGGACCAATGTTTCCTTTGGGAAAAATCATGAAAAGGCCAAAAATGGCTAGGCATTTGTAAATTCCTCTCAGAACCACTGCCACTGGGCCATGGATAGTTGTTCTAGATCAGTGGCCACTAAGGGAGGGGGGGGGGGCACAAAAGGGATCAAAGTTGTTATTATGGAAATTTTACAGAAACCAACATAGCTACGATTATTCAAATTGATGTGGAGCATCCCAGTTTTGCAGAGTCAAGTTGTTGAATTGGCAGCCCTGAAGAAGGTTGGATCCAGAATGGTAAGAAACAAAATTTTACATTATAAGAAGCTATAAAGATCTCTCGATAACAAGAGCAGTGAAACTCAGTTCCACATCATGATCCAGGGGGTAGCCCGGGCCACCATAGGGAACCAAAAGTCCCATACGTAAGATGCAACTTCTCCAGAACAGTCAGGCCATGGTTACCTAAATACATCACATGTAGGAAAATTAAGATGCGTTTGAGGACTCCACATGAAGAATACTATAGCCTATAAGCAAAAAAGGATGACCTGCAAGTTATTTTTAGGATCAAAATAAATCAGGTTAATAGGTCTTCTTCTTTACAAGAATGGTCCTTTATTGACGATTTTCAATTTTTCTAAAAGCCGTCACCATCAAATAAAATTCATTGTTCCTGTTGCCTAAGATTGTCTTTTTTCTCAGCCTCCGTGGAGATGCAGAACCTGTCGCTTGCCCCGATTGATCTCTTCTCTGTCGGTAACTGTGTTTGTATCCCCATCGGTGCGTATGTGAACAAAGATGAATGAACTGTGCAATCCAAAGGATGAGATGCAGTGTAAGGAGTGAAGATTGGATAAAGCCTCACAACATGCATATCGATCTTAGGTGTGGTCCAGACTGAGACACTACATACAATTTCAATTAGGTACATTAGTGATTCTGGTAACCTATTGCTATCTATGCCATTCGCCTGCAGTTGTAAAGTTTTTAAACATTTTCAACTCTTTTGAGAGCTCTGCTTGTTGCCCATCTGTCAATCTGTCTGTGACAAGTTTTTAATCCCCTGAAATGCTCGATTCGGGGCATAGAGTTTTGGTTGTCCGTCTGCGTTTGTACCCAAAAACTTTAACACTGGCCAATAAAACTTTTGAATGGCAAAGTGATGGGACTTTCATATTACACTTGTATATTCTTATGACACGTCCTTTCTCTGGTACCAAATTTTTGAACCTCGAACTTGACTTTGAAGTTGACCTCTCTTTCAAAAACCTTAACATTGGCCATAACATTGAATGGCAAGTGGTGGGACTTCAATTACACATGTGTGTTAATTATGACAAACACCCTTTCTACTTGTACCAAAAATTTTTTTACCTCCTGACCTTGACCTTGAAAGTTGGACTTATTTTTCAAAAACTTTAACATTGGCCATAAGTTTGAATGCGCAAGTTGATAAGGGGGGCTTTCCATATTACAGCATTGTATTCTTTAATGAAAGCCTTTCAA
The DNA here is from genome assembly GCA_903981925.1 of Ostrea lurida. Lineage (NCBI taxonomy): Eukaryota > Metazoa > Mollusca > Bivalvia > Ostreida > Ostreidae > Ostrea > Ostrea lurida. The sequence continues at coordinate 29,433 of CAJDSM010029059.1, forward strand.
CTGGTACAAACTTTTTGACCTCTTGAACCTTGAAGTTTATCATACTTTCAAAAACTGGAACATGGCCATAACTTTGAAGATTGTAAGTGATAGATTGCATTCATATTTCACATGCAAATCGCTTTTGGCAAGCTCTTTTCACTTACATGTGGAATCCGGGGGCATCAGTGTTTCACAACACAAGTCATCTTGTTTCTTCAAAAAATTTTGTTTTGAATTTACATCAAAAATACAACATTATAAAGAAATATGCAGTCTGACTAACTTAGAAATATGCAAGTCGACAACTTCATTGATTTTTTATATTCATTTCAAATAAAAGTCTCCAAAACAAAGCTGTGAGACATATTTTAGCTCACCTGAACCGAAGGTCAAGTTGAGCTATCGTGACTGTCCGTCTGTCTGTTAACTTTTCACATTTTTCGACTGTCTTCTCCGAACCGCTGGTCCAAATTCAC
>CAJDSM010029060.1:0-13557 GCA_903981925.1 Ostrea lurida
CACGCTGAAATAGCCTAAAGATAAATACCATTAAAAAAATGCTAAGGTAAGAAATTCTAATTTCTGCCTGAACCAAAATGAATCTTGACTCTGCCGGGGTTGTAGTTTACATTTTAGCAAGAAAAACCTACCCCTTACGTTAGTTTCAAATATAACATGCTGAAAAATCCTACTCTACTAAGGAAGTAAAAGCGAACACGAAGTTCTTGAAGGGCACGGACCATTAGGTCCTTTACCCAGCAGAGTGAATCGCTCTGCTCAATCGGCCCTTATATACGGTTGGTGAACAATGCGATACTAAAAATAAACGCTCTGTCCGATACCTTTGACCAAAACAAGACTAGCAAAAATGCTGAGTGTGATAAATTGCAATGCAATGAAAGGTAAACATGCAAGATTTCAAAATATCTACTTTATGCGATCTCTGATATGCTATACCTGCAATAACTGCATAATGCAAGGTTAATCAAAATCAAAATTGTTACAAATGTTTACGCTATTTCACTTTACAGACGGAGGGGATCCTGAATACATTAGGTCTGCTTGATATGAGAGAACAGTGTCAGCCAAATACTAATGGTAAAGGTGGTTATTTTCGTGACCACAAATCACAACTTTGAAATCTTATATAACCTGATTGTCACGACGAGCTTGATCAAATTAGGCCTCTTTACCTCATAATTTCTTCTTTCAAGAAATTTAATCCATAACACCACCAAAACCCAAAATCTTTTCAAACAGACCAATCCTCAGATCAGTATTGTTGAATGTATTGTAAATGGTGGTTTATGAAACAGTCATCTCAGAAACCTTTACCCTTTTTAGCTCACCTTAAACGAAGGTTCAATTGAGCTTTTCTAATCGCCTTTTGTCCGTCGTCTGTCTATCTGTTAACTTTTCACATTTTTGATGTCTTCTCCAGAACTACTCGGTCAAATTCAGTCAAACTTGGTACAAATTATCCTTGGGTGAAGGGGATTCAAGTTTATTCAAATGAAGGACCCTTCAAATGGGGAAATAATAACGAAAATGCAAAAAAGAGTGTTGTAGTTTAAAAATCTTCTGATGAAGAACTACTGGCCCAGAAAAGCTGAAATTCATATGAAAGCTTCCTGATATAGTGGAGATTCAGGTTTGTTCAAATCATGATCCCCGAGGGTATGGGGGGTATCAAGATGGGGGCCACAAATAGGGAAATAAAGTTTAGAGTTATAACTGCTCTTATGCAGGATGGTCTAATATCTTGTAAACGTTTGAAGATCATATATTTTCTTCATCTATGTGTTGACACAGGTTCATTGACATATGTGAAGGGCCTTTGGGCTCATGATCCCCCCCCCCTTTAAAAATGGTCTGCAATTTTGAAAACTATTGAGATCCCCACCCTTAAACCATATATTTTCTTGTTCCTTGTTTGGAACTTAATTGACACATATGTAGGGGGGGGGTCTTGACTGACCCCACCCTTTTCAGAATTGTTTAATATCCTGTAAACTATTGAGATCCCTATCATCAAACCATATATTTTTTTACTCCTTCTGTTAAGACAGGTTCAACAGGTTGAGACAGGTTGTGTGGAGGGACCATGGAGTCATGAATGTCCCCTCTTTTGATAATGATGTTATATTAATTTTGTAAACCCTCAGACTATATGTTTCCTTACTCCTTGTGTTGATACAAGGATATTGACACAGATGTAGAGTTCCCTTGGGGTCACGTTTAAAAATGGTCTAATAATTTGTAAACGAAGGAGATCGGCACCCTACTTCAATATATCTTCTTGTTCATTGTAACAAGATAATAATGATAGAGCCCCAGGGGCTATATGGCTGATGCAAATGTATCATACATGTTTATCTGTTGATTTTCTACTTGATTAATATTTATTTATGGGTATTGGAAAATGACAGATTTTGAATATATCACCGCACACGAAGTTTGGGGGATATAGGTTTCACCCTGTCTATCTGTCTGTCCGTCCAAAATATGTTGTCTGCAACTCCTCCTTAACAACTTGCAGGATTTCAATGAAACTTTGTGGAGTTATAGAATACATAATGGAGATATGCATATTGTCAGGACAATATATGTGGAAAATATTAACATTTGGACTTTTTTCACCAATAAGTGGCTCAATGCATTGTCCACAAATCCTCCTACACAACTTGCAGGATTTTAATGAAAGAGGAGTGTTAAGATTACATATTGAAGATGAGCATATTGTCAGGAAATTAATTTTATTTACATTATATAAACATTTGGCCTTAAGCATTTTTTTCCAACACATACCTCAATGCATTGTCCGCATTCTTCCATATACTATACAAAAAGGCGAAGTTAACATCGTGTCAAACGCAATCATAATCCAAAAACATACAAAATCGAGTGTAGGGCAACACGGACCTCCGACAAAGGCGAAGGTAGCATCAGGTGCCATGGAGGAGTAAACGTCCTCTGTTGACCGGTCACGCCCGCCGTGAGGTCTTAGTCGAAATAAAGTAAACGGGATTACCCGAGTCAAATCTAGTAGGAAAATGACAGTCTAACAACGGGTATGAAACAAATCAGTCAACATACCGGTATGACTTAGTGATAATTTGTAATCGCAAACAAGGTCATTATAGCGACCGTAGAATTTGCGAAATGATGACTTTAAACGAGATTCGTTAAACCCTGCAACATCAACTTTTTGGTTAGTTGTCGACCTTTTAAAAAGTCCTCATACGCATAGCATGATATATAGAGATATAAACACCATAAGCAGATGATAGTGGTATATTACTACATAAAAAGGGAAAGTTGATGATAGCAAAGTTAAGGTCATCATGCTTATCATATAAAGCAGTTGTCAGCCCGCCATTAGAGTAAATTTTAAGCAAAATATTTAAATATGAAGCGGGTATGTCAGATTCTGTGGTGTTCTTTATATCGAGTTATTCGGGATATATCAAATGGACATAATTGTGACAATTATGATTGTTAATTATTATATTACCCATTGATTAGACGACTTCTGTTTAATCTGAGGAAATCTAATCTCTTTATTATGTAGTGTTTCCGGCGGGGGTATTAGTCCCGATAGAACATTTCTAGTTTTAGTTCATATCTTTGAATAATGGCACATTGTAAATCCCAAACTTCTGCTCTTTTCTTTGAAGCGAAGTGCTCAGGTGAGTGATGTGGCCCATGGGCCTCTTGTTTAACTCAAGTTTGAGGAAAAACACTACATTACTTGATATATCAGTAATTAATTGGGATCCTTCCCACTATACTTGTTTACAATAGTATTTTCAAAGTGTTTGCAACTTGGTAGTTTCATTTAACACACAATCAGTAGTACTGCAGCAACTTTTACGATAGTTATTAAATTTCTTTTACAAAATCAGTGTGGAATTCTTCTTTTATTCTGAATACTTAATTTGCTTCACAATGTTATGTGCGAATTCAGTAACAAATAGCACGTCATTGTTGTCTGTACTGAGACCATATGGTCTTTGTAAGTTGCAGTTGTCTATGTACTGGAGGAACTGTCCGTTATGATCAACGATATGTATAACGTGGTTTTCACAGTCAGCGATCAGGATGTGACACATGCTGTCTGTGGTTACATCACGTGGATCAAATGAGTCCTTTGATTGGGGATTTCCATTATAGCTGAACCTGAACTTGCCGTCCTTGTCCACCACTACTGCCATTGTTCTTAAGTCACTGACAACAATGTCAAGGTTCTTGTTCTCAGTAATAAATTCTGGACCTAAATATAAAATGTTGCCTGTATCATTGTGTTGTATTTCTTGTGTGACTGTAGAATTAGAGTAACGGACAACTTTAGCGGATTTGAGATCATCAGACACCATGGTGACCAGTAAGTCGTCTGTGGAGGTACTACAGATGGCCAATGGTTTCCAGCCCTGTAGGCTTAATAGGCATTTTATCTTGCCATTCTTCTGTATGTTGATACTTCTATCCCGCTGGTCAGTGTACACCAGATACCCCTCCCTGGTCACTGTCAGATCTTGTGGAGTATGTTCTGACTGTTTGGCGATATCACCCACTAGTGTCCCCTCAGTATCCATGTGTCTGATGATGTTATTGACGTCACCACTGATGATAACTATGACATAGAACTGATTTGTATTAGGAATACAGCACACCCTGTAAGTGATAGTATTACCAGTTATGACAGCTGCTAATTCTTCAGGGTTTTCTAATAATTTTTTATTTGGTTCGTTGACACTTGAGACTGGATAAGTGACTCGCAAGACTTCCCCTGGAATGTCGGTTTTTATGGAGATGGAATGACTCCCATGAATTCCATCAATGCTTGTTCTGTTAGTTCTCTGAGGTCCAATGGTGGAAGTGTTAATTCAATCTAGATGGAATATTTCTTAATTCCTCATTCCTCGAAGCATAACTGGTAAATCTGGAGAAATTGTTGGAAGCAAGGATAGAATGATTGTCATTTATAGTTGATTGTATTGATGATTGTTATTCTCGAACTCTGATTTCAGGGTTTTGATTGAGTCACCATCTTGTTTTTCCATCTTCTTTGATCGCTATGATATTCGTTGATGACAATGTCCACAAGTGTATGACATCTTTTGCCGAATTCAGTAATGGTTTGTTGCCTTTCCCTATGTTTTTGTAAAACATTTGACAACATTCTTCTATATTCAGAGAGAATTGATTCAAACACAGTGGCAATGTTACTTTCAAGTTCTTGTGTATCTCTTTCTATCAACTGTTTTCTAGAACTGTGGATTTCTGAAATCTGTGACACATCGTGTTTTCATGAGATCCAGAGAAGACATTTAGAACAAATTGGAGAATCGCATTGTTCACAAGAATGTTTCACATTTCTGTTGTTCATGTAGATTACACTGGGGTGGGATGATTTCTATTTTTTTAAATTGGAAAGTGACAACATCATGACGTATGATGGGATTTGAGAGCATGTGATGTCCTACACAGTCCTTACAGAGGTTGACATGACATGTGTTACACACGGTATCTGCTGCAGACTTTCGGTGTTTGACGGGACATAACTGACAGCGTCTCACATCTTGTGCTCTGGCCAGTGGATCTGATGTTGCCATCACAAACTTCCTTGTACTGTAATGAAAGAATTCATGGTTTAATCACTTTCTGGATTTTTATTTCAAAATCTTAAAGATGTGAATGTTAGGATACATACATCATGGCATTACACATTTGCTGAACAATGAACAATATAACTTTCCTCATTTGATTTGTAAATACCTGGTAAGGGTATGTACATGTACAATGTACCTAAACAATAAATATCAGGAAAGAGAAATTCTTAATGATGTGTCCCCTCTTCCAACTTTCAATTCATCGCTTACTGTGGAATCACCATTGTTCTTGGGGGACCAATGTTCGTAAACTTAACCACGAATTTACATCCCCACGAACATTTTTTTATTTTCTTTTTAATCTTCATAAATAGTACGCCATTAGCATTATTTATCAATTACCCACGAAATTACGCCCCCTCGAACCAGCAAAGATTTGTTTACCCACGAACACCCCCCCCCCCCTTCCGAATTGATATGGTTTCATAGTAACTTGGCAAATAAAGTAATGTTTTAATGTTCTCTTACCTTGTTAGTTTTCTGTTTTGATGATGGCGGCCAGTTTGCACTTAAAAATAGAATATCGCGTGAATGTGCAGCGATGTACATAGTGCATTCAGAAGATAGAACAAATATAACGCTCTGTAAAGAATGGGGTTTTCTTAGCTCACCTGAGCTGAAATCTCAATTGAGCCTCCCTGATCACCTGTTGTCCTTTGTCTGTCCATTCACTTTTTTTATTTTCGACTTCTACTCCACAACCACTGGGCTAAATTCAGCCAATCTTGGTACAAGTGATTCTTGGGTAAAGGGGTTCAAGTTTGTTCAAATGAAGGACCAGATCCCGATCAAAAGGGAGATAATAAGGGTGGTGTCATTTATACGTATGTAAATCTTCTCAAGAACCACTGGGCTCGAAAAGCTGAAATTTATAGGAAACCTTCCTGATATATTAGAAATTAAATTTTGTTCAAATCATGACAATAGGGATCAAAGTTTTACATGCAATTATATAGCGATTTTTTTTTTAAATCTTCGTTTGAAGAACCATTGAACCGGAAGAGTGGATATTTATCTGAAAGCTTCCTGATATGGTGTAGATTTAAGTTTGTTCATTTCATGTCCCCAGGGGTAAGGTGGGGCCACAATAGGGAATCAAAAATTCTACATGTTGATATAAAGGAAAATCTCCAAAACCACTGGGCCAATTTCAATCAAAATTGGTAAAAATCATCCTTGGGTAAAGCGGATTCAAGTTTGTTCAAATGAAGGACCAGGCGTTGTCCAAAAAGGAGATAATCACAAAAATAGGTTGGCATCGTTCAAAAATCTTTTTTAGAGGAACCGCTTGGCCAGGAAACCTGAAATTTGTATGAAAGCTTCCTGATATAGTGAAGATTCAAGTTGTTCAAACATGACCCCCGGGGGTAACGTGGAGCCACAATGATAAAAAAATTTACATGCAAATGTATAGGGAAATTTTTTTTTTTGAAAATCTTCATTGAACCACAAGGGTTGATCTTTACCAGAAAGCTTTTGGCACGTGAGTGTATGTACATTTTCACCTAAAAATTAAGAATATCTTGATTTATATCCTGAAAGCAAGCGTAAAGAAACGAATTTTTAGGGTTGTTTAAAAATGTCCAGTGATTTGGCGCAATATTATCCTAATGGTAAGGCGTTCCACAGTATTGGCTTAAAATAGTAAATGCGTCTGTTTCCAAATGACTTTGTTCTAGTCCAAGGAACTTACCGGTAGTGTGTTCAGATATCAAGCCCTTTTCCCCAACTCCCTTCCGGGGTTTGGGTTGGGCCACAATAGAGGATTGAAGTTTTACATAGGTATATTTATTTAGGTAAACTCTTTTTTATTAAAAACCTATATTTTTTTTATTCTTTGTGTACAGACAAATTCGTTCATTGAAACATATGTGGAGGGCCCTTAGGTGTCATGACTGACTCCGCCCTTTTATTTGGTTTGATTTCTTGTAAACTATTGAGATCCTCACTCTCAAACCATAAATATTTTTTACCCTTGTGTTGAGACAAGTCATCGTCATTTATGGGTATTGGAAGATGACAGAGGTTAAAGTTAGTCCATAGTGTCACATTGTAGATCCCAAACTACTGCCCTTCTCAATGAAACAGTACCCAGGTGAGCAATGTGGTCCATGAGCCTCTTGTTATATGAGTTATATCCCCTGTTTGAAAATTTATCTTAGTGACATGAACTCAAAAGTTAGTTAACTGTAACTGACTGTTAATGTTGGAGCGTGCTTTCAGACTTCACCTGCTGTCCCAGCAGGTAAAGTCCGATAGCACGCTCCAACTCATGCCCAGTTTACCGACATCTCGGGTGATAGATGGGTGTCAGTCGGTCATCGAATTTTCACAATCAATTGTTAGTGTCAACTTACTCTCCCAATCAGCACACGGACAGATTCATCAACACCAGTCCGATAAATTTAAATGCTCAGGTTAAAAGTGACCAGGATTCATCACTTTGAACCTCCTGCCCACTGCCGTATCACCCTACAATATCTGTACCACAAGTTCAGAATGTTCTCCTCACAAGGTATTTTCAATGAGTTCGACAGCAACAGTTCGGCACATCAAGAGACCTCAACAGAACTGGTCATCCCAGGGAATTGAACGTAGAAATGGACTTATTTCCAGCTATTATTGCTGGCAAATCCAGAACAGAAATACACACATTTTGCCTTCCAATGATGGAAGATTGCAGCCTTCTGTTGAAAATCTCTTCAGAAAGGCTACATAGAATGGCCCTGTGGAATGGATGGAAATTGGTAACGAGTCCAATTTTTTGCCTTGCTCGAAATGTGGTCAATATCATGTAGATTTGGGCGAAATTAATACCTCAATATTGCTTTAAGTGTTTGATAAGTCATATTAATTGTGTGTGATAATTATCTGTTTATTGTTGATATTTTTCATTTTACTTATTATCTATTAATGTTAACAGTTTCATATGAGAGATTTGTTTTATAATAAATATGCTTTCCATGGAATGATATAAATAATATATAGAACGATTTTATTTTGGTCTGAATTTGATCAGAATTTTACAAACATCTACAGAAAGAGAAATCCTACAATTATAATCTCGTACAAACCAATACGCAGTTTTGAGATACATAGCTCTTCTGTATATGGAGGTGCATTTAGTGGCACTTTGAATGCTAAAGTGGGACGGTGGGCGTACAGTCAGTGGGAAAGTTGATTAATGTATCATTATTCATAAGCGGGTTTTCTTTAAATATGTAAATGTAGAAAATACAAAGTACAATCAAAAGAAATGTTTTACAAATGTGGAAACATAAAAAGCAATGTCATTTGCAAGTAATATCCTGGATATGATACTTACGACCAACGGAATAACATGATATAATACGAATTGCATGTGTTCAGTTTCAACCTAAAAGTGTATCACTTAGTTTGAGTATCAATCAATTTCGGGTGATGAAAAGCCTTTAAGGAACTTTCTGAGTGCATTCACTTAACGAACAGTGATCAAACAAGTAATAATGAGACTGATATATTTACAGATTCTAAGCATATCATGTTCATCCTATCAAGAGCTCCGGGTACTTACAAAATTAAGGGCATTATCAGAAATTAAAGAACAAGCTTGATAATACTAAACTGGCAAATAGTGCTGGAACGGGTTGAAAAATATTTTTTAAATATATTTATATCATACCTAATATTGATTATTAATGAATCAATTAAATTACACAAAACACTGGGATAAAAATGATAAGACAAACTGGAAATAAAATGCACATACAATAGAACCTCGGGTATCTTAAACACTGATATCTGAACACCATGGTTATGCCAAAGTGATTAAGAAGTCCAACCATTATATCACCTCAATATCTTGAATTCTCAGATAACTTGAAGTTTTTTCATGGTCCCTTCGAGTCTGAGATAACGAGGTTTGACTGAATTTGTATTTTAGACATTTTGAAGGGTATGATTTTCTGAAAGCTTATTTTAGATGCTACAAAATGAGCCATGTTTGCACTCTGGTTTAAGGAATTTTGGAGTAAAATCTTAAGAAATTTATCAAAAATCGCTGAAATTTGGAAAAAATGTATAAATCTTAATTTTTTTTTAATTTTTTGTTTATCTTAACATATGGCTGTATCATAAATGGCATAAACTATCAGGACAGACACTTCAAACACCCATTTGGGGGGGGGGGGATATCGATCTTTGTGAAAATGAATGAAACCTCAAAACTTTTCTAATATTGCAGTTTTTGTGATTCAAAACGAATTAACAGTTTTGGTAAAGGCTTTTGATTTGAATAATCCATCATTTCAAACCAATATTTGCATGTTAAACATATTTTGTTAAAAATTCTGCTTCTCAAAGTGGAAACAATCATTACAACGCATCATTAAATCAATGCTTCGTTACATCATTGCATTAATATCACACAATTTTATTTCAGGTTTAATTCTAATAAATTGAAAGACAAAAATCAGAATAAGAATAATTACTATTCTATTAATTGATTAATTAATCAAATTAGTTATTTATTAATTTAAGAGACAATTATGATACATGTACGTGTCTGTTGAACTTATATTGGTATGCAGGGTTCTCACCAGGATTTTTAAAACTTGAGTCCAGGACTCAGTCCCGATAAAAAGGTTGCATGCGTCTCAGCTTAATTTGGTGAGTCCCAGAACAATAAGACTGAGTCCCGATATACAATTGTAATACACGCACCTCAAAACAATAATTTTTGGAACAAAATGTGTTTTATTGCTATTAATGAATAAAACAAGATGTGTTTGTGAAACATGAAAATGAATGCCCCCATATTCCATATAGCCATGGAAGACTTATCTAAAGCAATTATGCATGTGGTAACACTATGAAAGTTATGCCCATTACCATTCAAAAGTTACGCCCAATGTTAAAGTTTTAAGAACTGATAGGTCAAACATTATCAAGTCAAGTCAAACATATTTGTGACCAAATAAAAGATTACTCATAATGAATACACATGTGAAATAATGAATGCGCCTAACTTGGTTCCATTCAAAATCAGTTATGTATAATGTTAAATTTTTGAAAAGTAGGTTAAGTTCAAAATCAAATTCAAGGAGGTCAAACGTTTGTACCCACGGAAAGGTCTGTCAATAAGAAACATACTTGTGAAATCCAAAGCCCTAGTACTTATCATCCCAAAATATACTAAGATAATGTTTTTGAAAAGTTAGGTTCAAAAAAAAAAACTCAGGTTCAGGATCAACAATGTTGACCCACGAAAGTCTTCATGCATAAGAAAACAACATGGAAATCATCAAACGCCTAACTACCATTCAAAATTTATACACGTTAAAGTTTCAGACAGAAGAGACAGAATGACAGACGGACAAAACCAATATGCCCCCAGATCTTCGATCACGGGATACAAAATTACAAATACATATAAAAATACAAGCCACTGGCTCCAAAAGTGTACTTTTTTGAAAATTTAGCGTAAACAAAACTAGATAAATCACTAAGTATATCTCTAATTGTAACAAGACAAATATATAAAAGAGTCACAAGGCTGCGCCTGACACTCAGTATCATACAGCTTATCTGTCGTAATTTTTTATTTGATATGAATTCGAAGCTGGCCAGAGATTAATTTTAGTTAAACTATTGAAAAGAAAGCCCATGTAAAATCCCTAATATTCTTCTTATCTCCTCATTACAGAATCCTTGTTTACAGATAAAATTAGCGCAAGTAAACAATGTAGTGAAACGAACCATGTCCCAATAACAGACCCATGTGCAACATCCGCGCTTACCTGAGTGAACCTTGGTCCTCCACTCATATACTCAGAAATTTAAGTATTAAAATGTTTTTTTGGGTCATTTTTTTTATAAATTCAAATGTAAAACTTTATCCTAATGTGCCCACCTTACCCCGGGGTTCATATTTGTACCAAAACTTGGATATTCCACTTATATCAGAAGGCTTTCATATAAATTTACAGCTTCCTTCAGTGGTTCTTAAGAAGAAGATTGTTAAATGATTCCCCTATATAATATTGGTAAAACTTTGATCCCCTATTGGGGCCCCATCGTACCCCGGGTTTCATATTTAAACAAACTAGAATCTCTCTTATATCAGGAAGCTTCCATATAAATTCAGCTTCCTCTCAGTGTTCTTTGAGTAAGAAATTTTTAAATGACAAACACCCTATTTTTGCATCTTTCTGATTATTCCCCTTGAAGGGCCTGTCTTCACTTGAACCAAACTGGAAGCCACATTTACCCAAAGGAATCATCAACTGTTGCCATTTTGGTTGAATTTCGTCCCCAGCGTTCTTGAGAAAAGATGAAATGTAAAAGTTTACACAACACGACGGACAACGGACAATTTTGACAGAAAAGCTCACCTTGAGCCTTCGGATCGGTACAAAAAACAAAAAGTATTATTCAAAGTTTGAACTTGACAACAACTCATCATACATGCATATACATATATGCAATTTTCAGTATTTTAATTCTACAAATAATATGCGAAATCTCTGTCTATTCTGCCATACAGTATTAAATTTGTGTTTACATGTTGGTTACAAAATTCAATAACAACAGCACACCATTCTAGTCTGTTACTGATCTAGTCGGTTTGCTAAATACAGTGTCATTACGAGAACGCCGTTCCATCAATGATAGTATAATATTGGTAATCACAGTCAGCGATCAGGATGAGTACACAAGTTGTCTGTTGTCACACCACTGTGTATCAAATGGTTGCCCTTTACTTGTGAATTCCATCATAGCTAACCTGAACTTGCCGTTCCTGTCCCACACATTACTGGTTTGTTATACCAGTCATCTACACATGTAATGTCTTGTTCTCATAATAAAGACTGGACCAGAGGAATATAAAATTGCCTATCATTGGTTGTAATTTCTGGTGTGACCGCTAAACGATAATCGCACTACTTCTAACTCGTCTTAACTCATCAGACACCATTGTGACCAAGTAAGTCGTGATGTACTACAGATGGCCCATTTTCCAGCCCGAGCTTACCAGACACTTTCTATTTTTGCCATCTCTTGTCTGTTAGATAATTACTCCTGCTCAGTGATAACCGAGCAATTCTCCCTCCATGGTGGACCGTCAGATCTGTGGGAAATATTTCCTATTCGCTTTTATCGTCCCCCATACTGTCCCATTCAGAATTCCAGCATCATAAATGATGTTATTGAGCTCACAATGTAGAAGCGATCGATGATCTTAAATATTGTCCCATGACATAGAATTGATCTGCTTTAGAATACAGCTAACTCTGTAATACCAGATAACCAGTTTTTAATCTGCTAGTACTTCAGGCTGTACCACTGGAACTGGAATGAGGACTTGCAAGACCTCCCTGAATGTCGTTTTATGAGGTAGGAATGACCCCCAAATCCGTACAATGCTTGTTTCTTATTCTCTAAACTCTAAGGTGGAAGTGTTAATTCAAATCTAGAGGAAATTTCTTAATTTCATTCCTCGAAGCATAACTGTAAAGTTGGAACATTTGTGGAAGCAAGGATAAATGATTTCAATTATGTGGATTGTATTGATATGTATATTTATCAAACTCTGATTCAGGTTTATTATTCCACTATCTTTTTCCATCTTCTTTGAATCGCTATATGATTACTGTTGATGACAATTTCCACAAGTGTATACATCGTTTGCATATTCGGATATGCTTTGTTGTCTTTTCTGTTTTTTTGTAAAACATTTTACAAATTTCTTCTATTCAGAGAGAATGCCTTCAAACACAGAATGCAATGTTCCTCAAGTTCCTGTGATCCTTCTACAAATGACTGGTTTTCCTAAACTGTGAATGTCGAAATCATCTCAACACATGGTGATATGCAACCAAATATTCATGTTTTTTTCCCATGCACCTTCAGAGGTCGAGACAATTTTATAAAAGTTCAACATTGGTGTATAGGTTCACTCAGTCTTGTCCACGTCTTAAATCTACGATTTGCACATTTATTCTCTGATGGTATACGCCATTGTGGACATTTACCTAATATCTTGGGTGGTAACGACACTATTCTTAGCTTTATGTGATCTTTTCTATGGTAAATTTCGAAAATGAGACGCGAAGCAACTCATATGACGTTTATATTAAGGTCGATATATATGGGGCATCGAGTCCATCATTGGTGTCACCGATCGCCATACACAGTCTACATAAGATTGACATGAACAGATGTTACCACATTTCATTCTCTGAACTGCAGACTTTCTGTTTGCAAAAGGACACTTATAACCTGACATCGTTTCACATCTTGCTGCTCTTTACCAGTGTGATCTAATGTATGCCATCGCAAACATTCCCTGTTGCTCATGATTAAAAGGAGTTGACAATACCTAATCACTTTCTGGATTCTTTAATTTCATAAGCTACCGTCTGCC
>CAJDSM010029064.1:5731-15983 GCA_903981925.1 Ostrea lurida
ATTTAAGCTACTATGGAGTGGATATACATTTAGACCATGTGTCTGAACCTCACTTCTACTTCAAGTCATGAAGGAAAAAAACCTACTTGATAACAAATACATGACTATTCATACATTGTATCTAGTGATCAGTCATTCAAACATTACTTTGTTAAACTCCACTCAGAAGTTGATATCAAGCAATGCTGGAGTTCAATATCAATATCTTTGCAGTGTTTGGAACTATTTACACAAGCCTTCCCGTTACATTTATTTTTTGGTGTCATGTGAACCAGGAATCCTAGACATCACAACCTTTACATCGCTTTCATGGATCTACGCTCAATAATAATAAGTTGCTTTGTCAAAAATAGTGTTCTGTCATGGTATTGTCCAGTTATTACGATGTTTGGTTGTCTCATTAGTCATGTTGAGAGTCAAAGCTGTACATGTAGCAGCAAATTCCCTTTTTTTTCTTTTTCCCTCGAGTTTGCTTAGGAAAATCTATTCGATACTATTCAGACACTTTTTGTGATCAATGGGCATTAAATAATATTTGCCCATTTGGACTGAAATAAAATTTTAGAAATTTTATCTTTTAATTTGAAGAATCAAGCATAATTAAGGTAGATTTAAAATCGTATAACCTTATTACGTTTTGAAAATAGGGGCTTCCCGATTTTTTCCAGAAAACATTTTCAGAAAACAAACATGACGGGTTTTCGGGAAATAAGCATTCCTTCTTTGTGAGGAGCTAACTAAGAAAATCAAATTATGAAAATTGAGAATTAGATTAAAGTTACTACCTAATGTTTTACTTTTAATTTCGTACAAAAAGATAACGTTTAATCATCAAACTTAATTATTATTCGGAACTGGGAAACCGTCTGTAAGTTCAGAACTAGGAAAAACCACTTAATAATAAGTGAAAGTATAATGGAGCAAGCATTTTGATATTATTGCAATTGTGTTAATTTATAGAAAAGATGTTGATAATCAAGTTTAGGGTTCATAAAATAAAAAATCCACTAAAAGTCAACAACATTTTTTTATGGCTCTGTAGTTTCTACCACTTTTGAAAACTTCTGCTGAATAATATACAAGTGAGCGTTTTTATTTCAATAGCACATTCTAAACAATAAAATTGCCAGAATTATATTCCTTTCATTTATTTTTTTTTTTTTTTAATTTTTTTATTATTTTTTTTTTTTTATAAAATTATTAACTTTCAAAACAACTTTTCTTTCGCAACCTTTGGCAATCTTAATACATGCAAAAGTTGAAAAGCTGAAAATCCAGGCCAGAGTACGAAGACAAACAGATTTCACAAAACCAAAAAACATAAACGAGAAAGTGATTCAAGCATAAACACTGTGCTGTGCGGGTTTGGGTGTACTTACCGCGAAGTTAGGCGAGTGCGATCAATGATTTATTATATTGTTTACATCTTAAAACAGAAGTATTTTATTTTAGGTAACGACACCGACTAAATTACAATGTTGTCGGAAAACACTTGTAATTGACACGACCACAACGACACCACACACACACACAGACACACACACACACAACACACACCACACACACACACACACCCCACACACCCAACACACACACACACACCACACACAATTGAAATAGCACTGGAGGTCTGTAAAGTACGGTACCAATATGCCGTTGATACAAAGTTTTCGATTAAAATGCGTGTGTAATTAAGTGAGTCTTAAAAGACAACATTCGAAGCTTTGTCAGTTGGAACCAAAACATGTTCTTATGTAACCAATCTAATTCATCTTTCATGGTTTCGGACACACAGAAGGATTGATTATTGTCATACTTTTTTCTAACCTGTCTAATTACGGGATTTAATATTCTCCTTACATGTGATCAGACATCATTCAAAGCTTTGTCAGTTGGAACCTAAAAGATATAATCTTCTTATGTAACCAATCTTAATTCATCTTCTGGTTTACGGAACCAGAAGGATAGATGTTCTTGTACTTTTGTTCTAACCTGTGCTAATAAAGGGATTTATACTTTTTATCCATTCCGGACGGCATCAAGTCTTTGTCCATCAGATTTGCCCATCGTCTGGCCATAATCTTCGACAGGATTCATGATGGATATGAAATTATGTCGCCAATGAATGAACGAGGTTCTTCTTAATTTTTAGGAATTTTATATGTCGGACTGTGTAAAGCTTTGGCTCCGTCGTCGTGCGACGCGTCAGTGTCGTCCGTCACAATTGAACGTTTCTTAACTCTTTATCACTATTATTACAATTGCTTTTGAATTGATATGCAGCATTTTGGGGACAAGGGGCACATTAAATGTAAATTCAGTGGTTCTTGCACCCTAAGAACCTTGGGGGCAGGGCAAAAATTTCTTTCTTCTACAACCACACATGTCTTTACCAAAAAAAAACCTGAATCATACGATGAGTAGAGCAGAAAGGGCCTCACTAAAATTTATAATTTGGTGATTCCTGGGGTAGGGTTCTGACCCAGGGCGGACCCCAAATTGGTACATAGTATCTATATGCAAGACATTTGAAAAAGCATCTTCTGTTCAATGGTATTGATATTAAGTAAAAACTAAAATGGATATTTGGAATGAACAGGAGGGCGTTTTATCATAATTGTAAAAGCTAGACCCTAGGGGTAGGGATTTTTGGCACTTCGAGTGGGGCAAAAAATGTCAATGAGAAAGTGTTCACAAATAACACGAGACATCTAGGGTTGGTACTTTTACTTTGTGCAACTACATCGCCAAACTATTTTGGAAAGACGTGTTTTCATTCTTACAAGGGAGAGGACAACGGATTAATCCATCTTCATTGAGCTTCTCACCATTTTTGATACCGGTGTATTCCTATTCACACAAACGAAAAGACAACATCCTCCTCGATGAGGCTCTTTGTCTGATGATTATGGATGTTTGGGAATTCATCTCTTAGTAATATTCAGCAATTTATATACGTCAGTCCTTTTCTCACTTTATTTATTTAACAAATTATCCTTGCAAGAATGAATGACTTTGTGGAGTTGGTACTAATTTAAATTCGCCAAATATCTAGGGCACTGTATCTCAGTCAATCTTTTGAAGTCAGGAATATTTTGCCAGGAGAAAATATTCCGATTTGATCATCTGATGGATCAGTAGGAATACATCAATACCTCATACCACAGACGCTTTGACGTTCAAATAAATATAATAAAAAAATATTCTTGTGTCCTAACTTATTAAATGCAAAATGAAAGATAAATGGAATAAATAAAATAAAAACTGAAGTTGGTATAAAAGATGGAAGTTTTAATAATCTTTTACTTGGGACATCAAGCAACAACAAATGTGTAAATACTTACACTAACAAGGATGCCTCTACCCACATTTGAACAATATTTAAGAAAAGGCGAAAAAACAACAGTGATTGATCCAAGAAGTCCCACACAATACAAAGAAGAGTTGTGGCAAAACAGGAAATCCTTATACACGCAGAGGTGTGGGAGCAGGTGCCTAGAGAGGAGTAAGCTTGCCCTGTCGAACCGAATCACCTTTGCTTCCCTGTGAGATTGTTGGTCTGATCAGGGTAAACGGAATAATTGGTAGTCAAAACCCGTGTATGAAAGAACGGCTTGACAATGCTAGAACATGTCAGGCACAGTGACCCAATGGACCAGGTTGTGTCAGCAAACTAGATCATTATAACGACCATAGAAAGAATTTAAACGTGACTGTTTGAAACTCCTGCCAACAACTACTAGTTTGTTAGTGTAAGTAAGGCCTAAAAAGCAGTATTTTCCAATTTTTGCTTTAGAATTCCCAAAACATGACAATAAAATCGAAAATGGATACATTACTCAATCATAACAATCCCATCTCAAGCGTCCATAAATTTTCAAATTTGCAACACATGAGAAGCAAATGATATATTTTCTATCCTCAGTTATCAGTAAGATAAGTCTTTAACCAAATTGAAAGTCCAATTATACATTTAATCAATGGTTGGTTCGTCTCTCTATACTTCATCTATTAAAAACGTTTTTTCCCAATTTCAAGAAATGTCGTATTTTTTCCAAAACTTGGCCCTATATAATACCTTAAAAAAAACCGCCCCCCCCCCCTTGTTATGCAGTGCTATTGATTAACTGTGTGCCTTGTGTATACATAACATCTTGAGTGTGGGAGGAAAAGGGGTCCATCTTGTTGATTATACAATAATCTGCGGCTTGATCTATAATAAATTCTGAGTTATGTTAGTTCTGGGGACGGTCAAGGCAGCAGTAGATGGGGTTAGTGTACACAGGAATCAACTTGCATGTTCATGTTATTGATGTATCCCACATTTAACGGAACCATGAAACTTTATTATATCGTATAGATAATGAATGTATATTGTATTGAAATAAATTGATGTTACTGCACTATAATGTTTAATTTGCAAAAAACCAGGAAAGCTCATGCTCGATTAAGAAAATGCGGATCGTCTTAAGCCAGGTGAGATCTTCGTGGGCGTGCGTTTCATCGCGCAGTTTCGTTGGGTTTTACAATATTCAGGCGAGGCTCAAAACGTATGTTCTTACACCCAGCTCTTACTCCACTCTGATCCCTCATTGTCGCTTATACCTCGCTAAATGGATCTGCACGGATTATCGCTATCACTGCTACATGAATCCATTGCATTTGACATTGTTGTTATTCTGGAGTGACGTCACTTCGACGAATTCACGCAATCTCTCGCCATACTCTCGCGTTCATCGGCAATTTCGTAAATCGTGTATTGGAAATGGATAGTCAGTATGCGAATTTTCATCATTCTATTTCTATTTTTAAGGTTTTTATTAATTGTTTGTACAAATAGAATTTACAAAACAACATCTCTAGTAGCTTAGTTCAACGTAAAAATTGACAAAAACAGAGAGTGTATTGAAGTAAATGGACTCAAATAGAGGTTACCTTTACAAAACACCCGAGACTGCTCTTTTAAGAAACTTATCATACGCAGAAAATGCAAGTTTGAAAGACAAAAAGTCTACATTGCAGGTGATGATGAAATGTTTGCACAAATTGGGAGATTTGACGATGGAAAAGCTGAAGATCGTTACGTTTGTCATAAATGTTGAGTTTTAATTTTGCTGTTAATGTCTATGTCAGTAGAATTGGTAGGACTCCATTAGCGGTGGGAACTCATTATACTAGTATATAGTAGTTGTACCTTTATAAACAACATTGGTGTTGCAACACACATTTTGATACAGTATAATATTTACATGTATGAACTCAGCCAGAGTATTTCTACATTCTGTATACTTCTAGCCCTTGTTTAGAATGGATGTTTGTCCGTGTGAATGTGCGTGAGAGAGATATTATTCAAACCCTGTAGCCCCTAGTCAGACTGGGGTTTGAGGCTCATGTAAAAGTTCTGAGAAAAACCTATATAAGAAAGGTTGTCTGTGAAATTGGTACACTTTGCACTGAATTTTTTTTTTTACGAATGTCTGCCTTTGCCAGGATGTTTTACAATTTTTTTTATTTGTATTTATACATTTTATTGTCTATATGCTTATGTTTTCCACATCTACACGTCTATATTTCCTGTTCTCTCTTTGTGGATTTATACATGTTTTGAATATTTTGAATCTAGAATTATGTATTCTTGAGAATTTGTATGAGTTACTAACTTTTGTGTATTGCATGTTATGTTGTGTACATTGTATGTTATAAAGATACATATCTTGTATGGACTAACGTGCAAGTCTTTTCCCAATACAGATTGCTTACTTTCTAGACTATATCAATTCATTTGTAACAAAATTGTATTCCTTTTGATCCATCACCTTTACGCATTAAAAGTATGCAATTTTCATGTCATTGTTTTGTCTATTAAATACAGGTTCACCTACGAACCATGTTATAGGTGACAAGTTCATGATTTTATATTTGAGATTACAATTTGACGAAAAGTCGGGAGCATTTAGTTTTTGGCCTATTTGTTTGTCTACCTGTGACAAAAAAACTTTACCTTGATTATATATTTTACACCATTAGAGATAGACCTGTCATATTCCTTGTGACTAGACCTTTCTATTTGTACGAAAAACTTGGACTTTGTTACTTTAACATTGACCTACTTTTAGAAAATTCTATTCACGACATTTTTTAAATTTTAAAAGGTATTGCTTTCATATTTAGCATGTGCATTTCATGTGAGAGGGCTTTTCCATTGTTGACCTTGTGACCTTGATTTTTGACCTTAAAATAAAAGGTAAACAAAATGAAAATTACTTTAAATTTTCAGTATTGCAACAAAAGTTTCAACTACAATGTCTTTGTTGTAATCCGAGGGCGCCCCGTGGATTAGAATAGGTCCCCAGTACCCCATTGCTTGTCGTAAGAAGGAAATAAATAGGGCACGCGTTCCTTCGGATGAGACCGCTAAAGCCGTGGCCACGTGTCACAGCAGGTGTGGCTCAAAGGCCATAAGCTCCGAACATAGGCCTAAACTGTGCAGCCCTTCACCGGCTATGGTGCCGTCTCCAAGTCAGTGAAAAAATCTCAAGCGGGATGTTATACAATGTAAAGGTAAAGATAACGAACAGTGATCAATCTCGTAAGTCCTAAATAGAATACAAAAACAAGAGTTGGGCAAACACGGACCCCTGGACATACCACAATATGCGATCAATCAGGAATCGGGCATCATTGTTTCACAAGCACATCATGTTTAATGAAAGTTTCTTAAAATTACAAACTACGATTCTCAAACAAGTTTTCTGTTTCCGATCATTGGAGACTGATCTTTCTTTGAATTTGCATGATTCTGAGGTGAACTTGTACTCAACAATTATTTCAAAAGAACTTTTTATCTTGTGTGCGTTTCCAAATATCAAATAGTGGATATTTTGTATTTGCCCCATCAAAATTTCTGCCGGGGAAATTTCTTTGCTTGCATTCAATGCGCAACAGAACAAAATCGTGTGAAAGAAAAAAAATGGCAGAATCTACAAGTCGACCTCTTGAACTTTCGGGCACTTCATGGGATAAATTGTTGTTTGCTTATACGTTCCATTTGACAATTTTTCACTCACGGGGATATCACAAGCATTAGGCGGTAAATCGCACATTTTAGCGTCTGAATGGTAGCATTGGGGGTAAATATCTCTTTCTAATGCTGAACACCTGGTGTAGAGACAGTCACCACTTCTGCTAAACATCTAGTGATTGGGAGTCGAATCCGGGGATCTTGGTTGTGAAGCTTATTTTTTCTAACATTTAGGTGACATGTACCGTGTCTGGTCGTAGAATAAATGTGAAGATGAAAATGCAGTTTAGGACTACCGTAATTTAATTGATAGTTAAATACAGAATACACTGTACTTAGAAAATTCTTTAGAATAGAGAGGTGAAGATAACGAAAGGTATGAGATAATCACATACAAGAGCTTGTTCACATATGATAAACTTTTGAATCGAGGCAGCTACTTACAAACAAGTTGTTGTTGCATGGTTTGATCAGTCACGTTAAAATGACAGCGTTCTATGGTCGTTAATGATTAAGTTCGTCAGAATGGCCTGTCATTGGGTACAAACTGCTGTCTTGATTGTTTCAACAATATTAAACTGTTCTTTATACACCGATTTTGACTACGGATTACTCCGTTACCTGATCAAGACAATGGCACAGGGCGGGTGTGAACCGGTCGACAGGGGATGCTTATTCCTTCACCTCTGGGGTGTCGTTTGCCCAACTCTTTTATTTATGGTATTTCTACATGTATGTATTTGGGACTTACGAGATTGATCACTGTTCGTTTCTTTGCCTTTACATACAAGCCCTTAGATGTTAGAAGGTACGGCAGCCTTCCCCATGCAATGTCTCTTTTGACAAAATCACATAGGTAATCTTAAAGAGTGTCCAAAAGTATTATATTGTCCCCACTTTGTTGATGTCTGTATAACTTTTGAACTGTTTCATACAGGCTGAATTGAAAGCCCATGAAGGATAGTCCTCTGTCCGAGCTGAATGAAGTTTGAGTTGATTTGAATTGGATAGCGTTCATTGAATTATATGTGACTGTCCCTGCATAGTATCGAAATAAATAAGAGAACTAGAGAACTTTAAACAGTGGGTATTCAATTATCTCATGTTTCTTACCGACACGTGGAAAAAACCGCAAATAATCTGAATTTGATATGTAAATGGTCGATTTAGAGATGAAGTAAATATGAGATTCTTCAGTTTGAAGATACGCATTGGTTTGCTTCATTCTTTCACGGAGTCTACTTTTACAATTTCAATACTTTCAAATTGTTCCCGCATCATGATTAATAGATAATACATTTGTAAAATGGCCAACAATAAAAAAAAATAATCAAATTAGCGCAATTCAGCAAAGTGGCAACCATGGGAGACTATTATATGCGAAAATGAAAAGGTGAAGATAACAAAAACAATGATCAATTTCATAATCCTAATGGAGTAAATCAAGAGATGGGGCGAACACGGACCCCTGGATATACTGGTCAGAGGTGGACTCGGGATGCCTATGAGGATGAGCCGATGGTCCTCTGTCGACCGGTCACACCGCCATTAGCCCCACACCACATCCCAATCAGGTACATAGAGTAATTATACAAAAAGGCGAAGTTAACATCGTGTCAAACGCAATCATAATCCAAAAAACATATACAAAACGAGTGTAGGACACACGGGCCTCCGACAACAAGCGAAGGTAGGATCAGGTGCCATGGAGGAGTAAGCATCCTTTGCTGACCGGACACACCCGTAGTCAAATCGGTGTACAAAAGAACAGTACGAATGGCTATGAAACACGCCAGACAGCATTTGTCTGAAGAATTGTTGTATTGGCAAACAAGGCATTATAAACGACTATAAATTTAGCGAAATGCTGACTTTAAAGATGACTGTATAACTCTGTAAAGTAAACGTAAAAAGAAAACGATGGCAAATCAAGCTTTACGAATGATGATACTTTGTGCTTGTTTTTGAATGTGTCTGTTGGAAAAATCATTTATAGCACTACTTTTTCTTATCCAGCTATGTAATTGTTTCTTACTGTGCTTTGAAGACCAGTTTGATATCATATCTATGTGGAATGTATTGAAATATGCATACTGTACTCTTACACTGATCCCACCTCTGGCATGTCCAGCGTCCATGTGTGCTCTACTCTTGATCTGCATTCTTTAAGGAATTAGTTTACTATTCGTTATCTTAACTTTTTCATATGCAATACTCCATGACATCTACGTTCGTCAACTATATTAACTACACTAGAGCATATCTGCATATGATCAAATTTAAACGACATAGGATATTGGCATATAATTATTGTTACAGGAGTTTCAACAGTCTGAAAAGTAATCATTAAGTGTTGGGGAAAGGATGGCGTTCTGTCAAAAACTCAAAGACGTTCCATTATGCCCTTCAACTGATTCATTCGGTTAATCTATGTTTTAATTTCCACACGAGGATTTTCACTCAATCGAAACGTCGACAATTGTGTGAACGCTCTTTCAACATGCCAACACTTGCCGCGAGTGGGACCTCCGGATTTAAGGTCATTTCCGAAAACCTATATTCTCCTTTCTTAGATGTCAAAGCGTTTGGCCAATGAGCAATCACTACCTACGTGTTCATATTTAGGTTTGATACGAGATAAGTGGCACTAGTATAGATGGCACTAGATGGACTGAAACTCACAACCTACCGGTATATAAAAAGCGTTCTACCACTGAGCCACCGCGACAGGTGCTCTAAATGATTCAGAGCTCAAGGGAACTTTTGGAGCTTGAGTGTTATCAGTCTAGTTCAGACGTCGAGGTTTTGTTTTCTGAATTGCAAATATTCATGTCTGTGTGATAGAATATATCACCTACGGTGACCATCAATGTTTCGCAAGTAAGGTATTTACCAGTTTGATTGACAGCTTGTGTACACAATAGTAACTTCCACAAGATTAATGTAACAGATATAACGGGACCTGTAAACATTCGAGAAATGGAAAGATAAACCCAAATGTGTTTAGTAAGAGAACATCATTGGCACCTGCAATCGGGATTATCGAAAACTTCCGAGAGATTATTGAAAGCCACCTGAGGTTGTATTGGACAATTCCTATACATAAAGTCAGAAAATTATGATGAAAAAGTTGCGTCAAAAGTTGCTTTCTTTCGTAATTCGCCACAGTGTTTAAGTCACATCAGATCACTAACACAGTTAAATTGTCATCTGGATTGAATGGATGGCGAA
>CAJDSM010029067.1:640-17342 GCA_903981925.1 Ostrea lurida
CCTTATCATCGACAGCGTACCAGTCTAACTGTTCGGTCTGATAAACATGCTCACAAAATAGATTTCATATGAGTGTGCCCTATTCATTTGTCGGCAAAAATTCTGAATTGGCGTGTTCATTGACGGAAATGTCCCATGCTTTACGTAAGTACAGTAGATCTATTTTGAATTCTTTTATGAATTAGTCCATACATGGAATGTTTCTGCTAGAAATAAGGGGAACTGTCCACCCATGTATGCAATTATGAATGCTAAAGATTCATGCATGTTGGTAAAATGGACAAGTACTTTCGTCCAATGCATTTGAAAACTAATATCTATGTACAATCATTCTTCAATGTCAGTTGACCAGTGGGGATCCGGGTTAGAATAGGCCCCCAGCATCTCCTTGCGTGTCGTAAAAAGCGACTAAATTGGACGATCATTCGGATGAGACCGGAAAAACCCAGGTCCCGTGTCACAGCAGGTGTGGCACGAAAAAGATCCCTCCCTGCTCAAAGGCCCTGAGTGTCGAGCATAGGACTAAATTTGTAAGCCCTTCACCGGCATTGGTGACGTCTCCATATGAGTGAAATATTCTCGAGTGGGACGTAAAACAATAAATAATCAATCAATCAGTGGCAGTTACAGGAATGTTTCCTTATTTTGTTTACTTGACATTTGCTACGGGTATAAATTTCTTGAAGTATCTGTTCCAAGAAATGTTTATTCACTGCGTTAATTAATATGGTTACGATAATTCACTTTATAGTTTCACAGATAGCAGAACTAAACATTACCCTATCAAATGCAGATGTCACTTCCCTTTGATTACCTTCAGCGGGGCCATGCTGACCTTAAGCTTTCTAGTTTGAAAATGTATACAGTTTTTCTACTTTGAATTGAACTGGTCGCGGTGCCTCAGTGGTAGAGCTCTCGCTTCGTGATCGGGAGGTCATGAGTTCGAGCCCCATGCTCGTAACGACCGCGCCAAACCTAAGACGTTAAAATATGTAGAGATTGCTTCTTCGCCAAGAGCTCGGTATTTAGAAGTGAGAATCACTGGTCTTTCGGATATGACCTTAAAAACGAAGGTCCCTTGTTGCAGCAGGTGTGGCACGCAAAAGAACCCTCACTGCTAAAAGCCATAAGTGCTAAGCATAGTTTTAAATTTGCAGCCCTTCACCAGCAATGGTGACGTCTCAATATGAGTGAAATATTCTCAACGGGACGAAAAACAAACATATATTCATTCAATCAATCAATCTATTTTGAGTTTTTACTTTTTGATTAGTCACATGAGGGTAGAGCAACCATAAGAATGCTAAAAATACAGAGCATTTTACACAATTATCTTGCCAATTGTTTATAAAATATTGCCAATCCTAATAAATATGTACTTTTAAATATGAAAGAGTTGTCCCCTCCCTCTTTTTATGGTCAAGTGCTACCCTGTCAGGTTCTAATCTATTAACAAAAATGCATCAGCAAGCATCAGCAAACAAAGTTTTACTCATCACTCACAGTCTCACCTCATATGCACTGTACATATTTTACATAGATCCACATAATTATACTGTGACCCACCCGTAGGTCTATACAATGATACTCTTGCCCATTGTCCTTTGTTTATGGTATTACATATAAGGAAAGTGTTTATTTTCTATTTTAGCATTGGTTTAGGATCCACATTCCAGATGCACTAAACAAAATACTGTGTGTTACTATAAATAGTCACACTTTCAACGCAACGGATGGATTTAAATTGAATCAGATATATGGTACTCGTCTTTGGGAAGTTGCCATTGAAATTCCTCAGCAAGATCATGCTTTCTATTATCATTACATTATCAAATGTGATGATTCAATCCGTGTTCCTTATTTTAAGTGGAAAGTGTACAAAGACACAAAGACTATCAAAACAGAGGACTTTTGTTCAGTAAAATCTTCTTTCCATCTAGATTTTGCATCCCAGCATGCCAAAGATGTGGAGGATGGTTACTATTCTCACTGCCACTACATAGTGAGGTCTGTCAAAGATGGACAAGAAATTCAGTATATGAAGCAAATGGATAAATTGAGGAAGTTTTCTTCAAAACCAAAACAAGCTAGGACAATAGATATCTTGAAAATCATAAATTCTATGCAAGAAGAACATTTAATGAGGAGAGGAAACTGTTTGATTTTTTTGTCTTTTTTGGAGCAAATTTATCATCCAACCATTGAGTTGCGTACTATTATGCCTTCTGATTTTGCAAGTACTACTCTGCATCAATGTGTATTGGTGCTCAAAGAATGCTTTGCTGAAAGGAAAAATGATTATCTGAACGTTTTTGAAATGATTTACATTGCTGCAGCAAATGATCAAGCCGATTTGCTTTCTTTTTTCAACTTCATGTATCCATTTTATGATGTGGACATGTTAACCAAAAGGCTATCAGATCACAACAACGGTTTTTGTTCAATCAAGCTTCTTCATGGGGATATTGAATATGCTAAGTCAGTTTTGAAAGACTTTGTCAATAAATTAGTTTTGCAAACAGAGGAGGATGAATATTCTCAGAGATTACATTTTGTAGAAAGGCTTCAGGGAAAACTGAATTGTGACCTCCAGATTGTTGTATGTGAAGCATTGATTCGCAACAGGGCACCATGTCAAACATCACTGGACATGTTGCAGTCTGCATGTGAAAGAAGTTTGACTGAAGTCTCAAAAAGAGGTAATATTTTGGGAGTAATAACGGAATGGGAAAAGATGAAAAGATATTCCTTCATCTCTTGTGAAAAAAATCTGGATAAAGTTGAAACATGCATTTTAGAAAGTTTTGACGAAGCCACTGAAAATCAAAAGAAGATTTCACATGCCTCATTAAAAGAGATTTGCATTAATGGATCACTATTTCGTGACAGTGATGCCAAAGTAAATCTGCTGAGAAAATTTGCTTCATCACGGAGTAGAGAAATACATCTCTTGGTTTCAGAGTGTCTCTTGCAGAAAAGGTTTCAAGAAATTCCAGAAAAGGATGCTGATGAAATTGTGTTTTCATGGTTTGAGTGTGCACAAAAACATCATTGTAGAGTTGGTAACAAAAGAAAACAGTTGTCAGGTTTTCTCACAAATCTCTATGCTTACTACAGTGAAGTGGTATCTAATCCGTGGCTCTCTACCCATACAAAACTTTTGGAAAAATTGGATGAAAAAGCCTACGAATGCTTAAAAGAAAAAGAAATCTCGGACATTATCAAGGTCATGCCAGAGATAGACCAAGCAATGGG
Organism: Ostrea lurida; assembly: GCA_903981925.1. NCBI lineage: Eukaryota > Metazoa > Mollusca > Bivalvia > Ostreida > Ostreidae > Ostrea > Ostrea lurida. Next base: position 3,896 of record CAJDSM010029067.1, read on the forward strand.
GATGGACGATACAACTGAAGACCTATTCAGCAAACATATCCAGGCATTGTTCCAAACAGGTCTTGAAAATGGGGATATTGGCAAACAATATGTGTTTGGGCAAACAAACTATTGTGTTGTTAATTCCAGGTAAATAGATGTTTTAAACTGAGTTGCCCTATTAATATCTTCTATATTAACAAAAATGGTCATTGGTGAATGCAATAATTTACAGTGGAAATAATTTTAATTAATGAGAGGTACAGCTAGCTAGAAGGTGTTGAGTAGTTTGTTGGATATATACAATTTAATTCTTGATTGGGGCAGGAATTGTTTTATGTATTTTCATTTTTATATACCCATGAGCCTCCTCTTTTTCAATTTATTATTTTTACAAATTTTGGCCTGCTTTCCAATCTGAAATACATATTCACTTAGTGTTGAGCTGAGGCCCCAGGAAGGAAATTATTAATCATGTAGTTGAAATTTATATCTATTGTTTTATCCTGTGAATATTCTTAGGATTCTTTATCAACTTAATATATTTGTTATACCCCCGCTCCGAAGAAGAGGAAATGATACTGTTTACCCCTGTCCGTCATTCCGTCCATCCGTCATTCTGTCTGTTCCACATTTTTGTGACAAATTTCTCAGCAACTACACATCACAAGTTAATAATAATTTGCATGAAGCTTTATATAGGTATGCTGCATCGTTAGTTACATTTTCAGATTCATTGGAAATCTACTTCCTGTTTGATGTGAACTTGGAATTTTTCATATATAATGCTTATATACAACATTTTCGTGACATAATTCTCAGCAACTGTTTATCACAGGCTACTAGTATTTTGCATGAGACCGTATATAGGTACATGTATGATGTATCGTGGGCTACATTTTCAGATTCATCGGAAATCTACTTCCAGTTTGATGAGAACTTGGAATTTTTCATATATAGTGCTTATATACAACATTTTTGTGACATAATTCTCAGCAACTATTTATCACAGGTTAATTACTAGTAGTTTGCATTTTCAGATTCATGGAACATCTACTTCTGTTTGACGAAAACTTAGAATTTTGTAGAACTATATTGACAGCTTTAATAGGCTTAGAGTGGGGATATCACAAGTGAGCATTGACTCACATATTTCTTGATATTTCAACTTTTGAGACAATTAAAAAACTTGTTAATTATGCTGCTCAAGCTGGTAGGGTGATTATCATTGCCAATGGAAGTCTTTTGATTAGAATTTTAGATAATTTGTATTGGTCTTACTGAATATAAATTATATATTTTCAGAGTGACATTGCAGTACTTTGTGACCCTTATGGAATGTTCAGGATTACAATTAGACATGGAATTGGAAGATGCTGTATCAGTTATCCTCAGTGGTCATCATCTGTGGAAAAATATTTTGACTGCTACTGGAAAGAAAGAGAGTGATATTCTCAAAAATAAGTTTTCCGTGAAAGCCAGGGAAACAATTTTGAGTTTACAGCACGACATTGAAAATGAAGTGATTAAGATGAATTTTTTGAAGGAAATTGAAAACAGGAAAACGATTTGCTTGGAGTTATTTTCAGCAGCCAGTAAAGCAGGATGTACAAAGGTTGAAAAAAAGTGGTCAGAAATTTCAGCAAATTTCACTTCCATGAAACAGAGGATAGACCACACACTTTATGTTTTCCAAGAGGCAAAGAAATGGATTAAACTGGATTCACCAAAATCTGAGTGTGTTTTGGCGTGCTTGAGGTTCTTTGAGGGGATACAAACTACACTCAATGAAGGATGTTTGAATATTGCAGATGCCAGGCGACTCCTTGATCATGATGGTTTGATAAAAGAAATGTGGGAGCACTGCAAGAACCTGAAGGAAGTTGTGAAATCTCATGTTTACTGGAATATTTCTTATAATCATTTCCATGAACTTGACGTGAATGTAGATACTCAGTTGGAGGACGAAATGGAAAGTTCTTTTGGAATTGCTTTTCTTTTTGAAGAAAAGAAGGAAATCGATACAGACAATGAAAAAAGATTAGATTTGCACAAAGGGTGTAAGTTTCTCTGGTATCTAGCAGCAAATATTCGCAGAAAGTTTAATGACTTTTGGTCTCCGTTACTGTCAGGAACTGATGCTCAAATTTCAACCGTTCAAAAGAACTTGGCAAACTCGGATATCATGGAAGAATTAGAATTTGCACAAAACATATGTGGCTGCAGAGCGGATTCTAAAGTAAAGAATGCACTGCAAAACTACAGTGAGTTTGAAACCCAGACTGAAAACGTTACATTGATGAAAAGTGTGTTGAAGGCATTTGAGATAGATTTTAAGAATGATCAGAATTTTCAGGAAGCATTGTCAGAGTTTGAAAAGCTATTAGATGGAAATGTTGAGAGTTTGACAGTTTTTAGAATTGGTACATCATTGATGCGGGTTAGAAATATTGTAGATATGGTAGATAGTGATATGTTTGAAGTGCTACAAGAACTCAAAAAATCCTCTGTTTTGGTAAAATTCTTGAAGACTGTTGTCGATGAGGACATAAGGAATTTGATTGATGCAGTAGAAGAACACTCGGAACAATATGTTAGAGAGGCGACTGTGTCTGACTTGATAGAAGTTAAAAGATTTATCCAACCTCTGTTGAAACAGAAGTATGATGAAAACGTGAAAGATTTTTTTTCTACCATGAAAAAGTCACTTGAAACCGGCGGGATTAAAGATGTGGATCAGAAAATTCACGAATGCTCTAGCAATCTTCATAGTTTGAAGGCTTTATATAATCATGTAGCAAATAGAGGTGAACACACAAGAGAAATTGTTGAAAACATTGTTCATCGTGGAAAATTCAATTTTTGCTTGAATGAAAATGAGTGTGATGTTGTTGTTGAATATAAGCAAGATAAAAAGACTCACTCTATTTGAATGACCTTGAAAGCAGGGCATTATTGAAGATCAACAACGGGAATAAGGACAAGCAACATGGAAAAGCAACCCCACATCTCACCAAATAAAAAAGAGTATCAGATGTGTGTTCTTCTGAAAGAAGCTGGCCACTTTCAATTTGCCACATTTGACCAGAAGAAGAAAAAAGAACAGTTGGGAGATCTTCTTGGTGAACTGAAATCAATGTACAATGACTGGTGCCTGATTTTAACTGAATGTCGCAGAAAGTTTTACCTGATGAATTACATCCATTCAGACCAGTTACAATTGTTGTACAATTTTGCAAAAGATGGAAAGGATAAAGATTCAGTCATTACCATTCTAAGATTCATCAACCCTGGTGTGACAAACTTGGAACATATTTTGGATGCTTTGAAACTAGATACACAAGTAGCAGGCGAAAATCCTGAGAAAATCCTTGAAGCATTGGGTGAAAATTTGGAAAGCTTATGGAAAACCTTGGTTCCAATAGCAGAAAGGATGTTTGATGAAAAAACAAGTAGCAAATTTACTGAACGAGTTCAAGCAGGTCGCCTTTATGTAGCAGCATTGGAACCTGATAGTCAGTTGGTTGTGAGAACATTGTTGGCATTACATCGCAATACAACACATCGAGTGCCGCTTGCACATAATGTTCTTTTGTGTAATAAAAGCACTTCCTCTGATGACATCACATTACTTTTGAATCGCTGTTTAGGGTGCCAAAATGGCCATCTGTTCACAGTGGCAAACATAGAAATGTTAACTCCAGAGACACAAGATTTTTTTGTTGACAAGTTGAGAGATATCCAAAGCAATTCATCATATCTTCTTGCTTTGCTTTGCAGAGGAAAAACTCATCATCCTTTTCTTGAGAGGTTTGCAGATCATGTGATGCGACCAAAACCCATTACCGAGAATGAGTTAAAACACTTTTTGGAGCAAAATTATCCCAAGACACAAACAATTACATCTGAGGTACCAGGTGTTGGTAAAAGTGAAGAAGTGCAAAAAACAGCATTAAGGAATGATATGGGGAAAATCACTTTGCATGTCAGTGGATTGTTTGAGCGGGAAAAGATAGTTGAGCAATTGATAAAGCTGACGATAAAACCCTATCACATTCTGCACATAGACGTTGGTCCAGTAGACGAACCCTCAGAACTTGATGCCTTTTTGTTTGAGTTGATTGTTTTGAGATATGTATCAGCGCGAAAGTTTGCCTTTGCATTAAACACAGATTACATTTGTGTGGAGATTGCAAACTCAGCCAATCAGGATTTGAGCAATTCTTTACCAACTATGACATTGTTTAGTCGTAAACATCTCATATGGGACAACTACGAAAGTATGCACGTTAGTCAAGAAATCAATAGTCCAGTACAAGTTGTGTGCCGTTACTTACAATTGCATGATTCAGGACAGCTGGATCAAACTGATATTTACCTTACTGGTAAAGAAAAAAGTTGTCCTTTACCCCCAGTGGTTTGCAGAAATCTACTCCAGAAGCACTTGTCAACTTCAGGGGACTTGTCTTACACTATCGTGAACATTTTCCTTGGAGTGCTTGCAGATCAACTAAAGAAACTATCATCGAGTGTGTTTTTTAGGACATCCAACATTCAGCATCAGACTGTTAAAAGTGAACTGGTGTCTGCACTGAAAAATATGTCTACTGATTTTTCATCAAGATCAATCAATGCATGTAGGTCAACCCAAATTGCATCGATGGCTGGGATTGGTTCATCAGAAATCCCCTCAACATGTGCAGAAGTTTTAGCTAAAAGAACAGAAGGCATGGTCAGATGGGAAGACAGCAATCATTTGATGGTCCTTTTTCACCATGATTTGCAAACAGTCTCTGCACTATACAGAAATAAAAACAAAGTTCCAAAGCAAATTTCAAATCTTTTTGAAAGCCAACTGAAAAAAAAGTTAGAAGATTTTGGATGTAAAACTCAAGACGATTTACAATCAATATTACTAAAACTTGTTCAACATCCTTCACAAGTGGTTAGTGCATTGAGTAAAATTTCCAAGGAATATGCATTAACTCCAGACAATTTGCTGAAGATGGTGTTGATAATATTGAGATTGAATGGTCAGCAGCCAGTTTTGATAATGGGAGAAACAGGTTGTGGAAAAACATCTTTAGTCAGATTTCTCTCTGTGGTGTGCGAAGTTGACTTTCAAGTTCTGAGTATACATGCAGGTGTTGCAGAGAAAACAATTGAAAAACGAGTTCATGAATGTGATGCCAAAGCAAAGAAGAATTTTAAAAGAATGGTTTGGTTATTTTTAGATGAAATAAATACATGCGACCATTTAGGGCTGATTTGTGACATTGTTTGTCATCACAGATGCAAAGGAGCACTGTTATCTCCAAATCTGAAAATCCTTGCTGCTTGTAACCCATACAGACTGAGATCAGACAAGTCGATATTAACCTCGGGTCTTCAGGGGAAAGTAAAAACTGATCAGCTTTCAAAACTGGTGTACAGAGTGCAACCTCTTCCAGAAACAATGATTGATTATGTCTGGGACTATGGCAGTTTAAAGAGGGAAGATGAAAAGGCATACATAGAAAGAATGGTTCAAGGGGTGTTCAAGTTAGGAGAATTAGTGGATTTGCTTGTAAATTTGCTAACTATGTCTCAACAGTTTGTTCAGGATGAGGAAGGCAGTGACTGTTGTGTTAGCTTAAGGGATGTTGAAAGATGCAAAAAACTTGTTGTGTGGTTTTTAGACATTCTGAAAAAGAAGAACAGAAGTCAATTGCAGGCCCCCATACAAAACAGCGGATTGTTCTTGCCCTCAGTATCTGTATGCCATAAGTCGTTTCCTGACAATGAAATGAGGATTTGCTGATTGCTGTAAAATGATACCAGAGTTGGATGAAGAAGACAAAATTGAAAATATCATTATTGAAGAACAAAATGATATTTGCAACAGATGACCTACTTAGGAAACAGCAAAGATACAAGCCTTATAAGAGAAAATGTGTATATGTATCACTGTTTGTAGCATATTGAAATAAGGAAAAAAAAAAACAAATACACGTTTTGTAATTGTCGGTAAACCGATGCAAAGCAATACTTTTGTCATGCAAGTCATCAGAAGTAATCTACGAGGAAAGGACTCTAGTGATCCATTTTTTGAATCCCTACCACACCTGTATTGTGTGTCATTTCAGGGATCAGAGTCTTCAACATCAGATGGAATAATCAAAGTGTTTGAGAAAGCAAAAAAATACCAAAAGCACAATCAGTTAGATAATGTACTGTCAGTTGTCATTCTTGATGAAATTGGTTTAGCTGAAATTTCAAGATTCAATCCGCTAAAGGTTCTTCACAGTCTGTTGGAACCAGAAAATCAAATTTCACCAGATGTTGCTGTTGTTGGGATATCAAATTGGGCGCTTGATGCTGCAAAAATGAATAGAGCCATTCATTTATCAAGACCAGAGATGGATGAAAAAGAATTGTTTCAAACTGCATTATCAATTACTAAATCCTTAATGAATCAGTCTGAAACTTCTCGTGCTTCAAAATTATTCATTGAAAAGGTAGACAAAGCTGCAAAAATGACCCCAGAAATACGAAACCTTTTGCAGAAACTGGCGAATTCATATATTTCATACAACAAGAAACAACAATACAAAAATTTCCATGGGTTGAGAGACTTTTATTCTCTAACAAAATACATTGGCAAAGGAATACTTGTTGATAAACAAGACCAGATTGATCGTGTTATTGTTCGGGGTCTTTTGAGGAATCTTGGAGGACTTTCATCAGAACTCCGAAAATCAATGCTTACCGACTTTGAGCAGTGCTTACTGTCTGAAAATCATCCTGAAATTGGTGTATTAGAATTAATACAAGACAACTTGATGGATCGACAAAGCAGACATCTGATGTTGATCACAAATGGTGATGCTGTGTTGAGTGTCTTGGAAGACAGAATTAAAGAGATGAAACGTCAACATGTTGTGATCTTCGGAAGTCAGTTTGAAGAGGATCTGATAGATGACTACAACTACCGCATTTTAAGTCGAATTATTTTATGTATGGAGCAAGGGTACATTCTAATTTTGAAAGACCTGGAAAATATTTACGGAAGTCTCTATGATATGCTGAATCAAAACTACACAGTAGTTGGTAGCAAGAAGAACTGTCGTGTTGCACTAGGTCCTTACAGCAATCCCATGTGTCATGTCCATGAAGATTTTAAGTGCATTGTTTTGGTTGAGGAATCTAAGCTTGACTATTCTGACCCTCCATTCCTGAATAGATTTGAAAAACAGCAATTCCGATTTGAAGACATGATGGATGAAAAGGCAATATCCATCAAAGATAAACTCGAGGATTTCATCCAAGATTTTTGTGAGTGTGAGACTTATTGCATTCACCAGAGATGTGTTTGCAATCTCTGGAGAAAATATGCTGTCATCTCTTGTGCTGAAGATACAAAAAGAAGAAGCAAATGCAGACGAAGGAAATAAATCTCAATATTGGTCAGAGTGAACTGCTTTGGATAACTAACCCAGAAGCTGTACTTCGACTAAGAAATTCGGAACTTTGGAAAGACCAAACCTAACCACAGTTAAAAGACTTGAAAAAGAGTTCTTTAATTTACCAATACATGGTGGTCTTTTTCAGTTCATAAATCCACTGGAGTTTGGACAGCATGACAGTGGAATGAACAACGATAGGTCCTTGGTAGCTGTATTTACTTATGACACACCTCTGCAACCCATTCATGCCAATGACAGTTCGAAATTGATGATTGAAAAGCTAGGAAACTTTAAATCAGAAAAGCATTTAAGTCGAAAAGTACAGACTTTCTTTGATTCTGATTTAAGCCAACTTGTTCTTCACTGCAATTTAGCAGAAGACTTTGAACATATTCTGCTTGCCAAGTCCATAATAGAAAACTGCAAAAGAAACAGTAATATGGGAGATACTAGACCCAAAAACATTTGCGTAGTTTGTCACTTAGAAAGGCAAGAATCAAAGAAGAGAATAGTAACTCAAATAAACTTCTTGTCTGGTTGGAATCTTGCGATGTTAGATACTTTAAGTAAGCCAAGGATGTCATTGAAAGAAATGGTGAACATGTCGGTGATGGATGTAATACAAGGAAGAAGACCCATGACAGACATTGTAAGAGAACACATTTTCTGGGCATTTACCACAATACAGTATGTTGGAATTGGCCACACTGCAGACAAGATGATGAAAACCATACGTAATATTCAAAATTCGGAAAGGAGTTTAGCTGTTCTGGAGGAATTGGTGTATTCCAGTATTTGTAAAGCAGCGGAAAAGTACACTGACAAGTGGCAAAGAAATGTTGCTTGTGACAAACATGCTCTTTTCAAAGCATCATGTTATATGAATGCTTTAGAACAATATTTGCTGGATCTTGTAAAGATACCTTTGTGCAAAATCATTTTCAAACTTGAAGAGGCCAATGCACTTGAAAGCATATTTCCTGAGGATGATAGGCAGGTTGAGAGATTTTCTTTGTGGAGAAACTTGACATTCAAAGAAAGTTTTATGAACATTGTAGATACCCCAGATCCATCTGGGCCAGAGTGTTACACTTGCAGTTCAAAGAGACTAGCTATGATATTGCCGTTCAGCTTTGTTGTCATAAACAGAATTGAGAAAACCAAAGATGGCTTTTTGAACACTGTGAAACAGCTGAGGATTTCATGCAATTTGGATGAAGATGAAGAGATTCCAATGGACTTGTTCAAAGAACTTGTGTCAAAATACAAAGACATTGTTGAGCAGGATTTAACAGATTATATTGAAGTTGATTACTCTGAGAAATTTTCGGAGTATCAACATGATTTTTGTATTATGATGACCCCACAGAAGGCCACCCTTGGTGAAGAAGAGAGAGATTAGAAATAATGAAATGGCACATTGATATCTTTGGTTCAAATGATGTCTGCAATGACTTTACCAGCGAGTTACTCATCTCCATGTTTTGAATTGGACAGCAGTGTTGTAGATTCAATCATCCAAGTCATGGGTATGGTAAAAGAAAAAACAGATGTTTCCATAGATGAAATTCTTAGAAACAAACGCAAACAGAATTCTGAAGAAAATTCAGAAGAAAATGATCCATTGGAAATCACAAAATCTGCTGCAGGAAATGAAGAAATACAGGATTCCTCCCCAGAAAGCTCATCTAAAGGAAAAATGAAACGAAAATTGCTTGTTGATAGACTGTGTAAAATGTTTTTGCCTACAACTAAGTTAATGACAGATTCATCAGTGCAGGAATGGCAATATTTGGTTGGTGGGGTTTTACCGCTGTTTGCTGAAATTTCCCTCGATCCACCATCAATACATATGCTAAGATTTTGCAGTGATATATCACAAGCTGTACTTGCATTAGACGGGAGAGATGCTGCACATATTCTTTCAACATTTGGAGATCATTTAGTCCTTGATGTGGAGCTTCAGACAAGTGAGATGTCAAAATTTATGAAGAGTCAGATTGAATCAATGCAAAAAGAAAAACAGTTAGCCGTGATAAATCTTCAACGATTGGTTTGTCAATATCTTGGGAGATGCCTTTCAATAAAACAAGCAGAGAATTCTACAGTGGAGTGGTTTTTGTCATCAGTTGCAAATGGATCTTTGTCAAACACATATCTCAGGTTTGTTTCCCCAATTCTTGAAGTTATCATCGACATGGAGAATGAAGATGAATTTGACAATCTTATTGATATGGACTCTGAACAAGGATATTTACATTTGCTGCGTTGCTGCATTGATGAACAATGTAAAAACGGACACCCAGATACAGACATCTCTGCTCTTCTTGTGACGGTATTTCAAGATGTCTACGACAACAAGACAAAGATAGAGAATTTCAAGGCCGTTGATGGAAATTCGCATGAATTAATTGAGTTGGCTTTTAAAGCAAAAAAAGTACTGCATAATGACAAAGAATGTTCCCTCAGTCTTGTAGCATCAGTTAGTTACCTTCAGTCACTATTGCAGGCATATGTTGGTCTTCTGGAAAAGAATAAAATGAATGGAAATGTTTTTCCAATCATTACAGATGCCATTAATGCAATACTGGAGAAAGATGATGAAGAAAATGAATTTAGAACTCAACGAACACAATGTCTTCTAGTATATTTTCTCAAAATTTTGCATTCATCAGTAGGAATGACAAATCTAAAACGATATGTTAGGGATGTAGAAGAGTGCTTACCAGTGTTGAAGACATTGGAATGGAATACTAATTACCTGTCAAAGAGCTTGATATATCATCCAGTGATGACAATAGAGACTTTGAAGATGCATTATCACAAATGGAAGAAAGGGATGAGAAGAACATGAAAGGCAATGGTGGATACAGCACTGAACGATAGCCAGAAAATGTTTTGCTTCGTTGGATGTCTAGCAAATACCTTCTATTTGAGAAGTCAGTTGACCGAAAAGAGTGACACAAGAATGACTATATCAAGGAAAATAATTCAAATGCTTGCGGACACCCAATGTCCAATTGTGAAACTGTTCTTAAAAGTTGAGGATTTTGCTCATCCACTATTCCGTTTAAGCATTCAGACACGTGCACCAGATACACATATCGTTTCTGTGCTAGTTCACTTACTATCATTGACTATCTTCAAAGGAGAAACTGGAAATGTGTGGTATGATATTGTTACAGATGTTGCCAACATGGATTCGAAATACTTACCTGGAATGACTGTAGTGGATATGGAGGAAGCTTCTAAATGCTCTGCTGAACTTGGCATTTGCTGTAGAACCAGATTCTGTAGTTCTAAACAGTATTGTCCTCAGTGTAGTATGCCATGCGAAACTAAAGTTCTTACTCAACAATCATCCAAGAGAAAAAGAAAGTTAGGTTATGAAAATCCCACAGAAAAATGTATTACAACTGGATTCCTTTCACCAGTCACTTATCATTTTTTGCAGTTTTTTATTCACGGCTGTATTACATTGTCGTTTGCTGCTAAATTATCTGATGCAGACAAATTTAAAAAAGTGTCTTGTGTGGAAGAAGAATCGGGAGACAGACTGACAAATATTTTGCATAAGAAGTGGGAATACATGAAATCCCTAACACAGCTGAATGATGACGACTTGTGTGCACTAATCCATGTAGTTATTCATAAAATGCAAGATTTGTTTACCAAGGGACATGCAGCATATGCTTGCAAGACTGAGGAAGACGTTGGACATCTAGAGAGAGAGTTTCAAGCATGTCTTCATGATATTCTACGAGAGAAATACACGTGCATCATAAAAGCAAGACAGGAAGCTTGTAAGAAAAATGGCATAGACCTCTCCTCTTTGGAATGTCAGATTCAAGAGATCTCTGTTATAGATGGACCTGAAAAAAAGAAACTAATGTTGCCTAGGCTTTTCCGCATGACGTCTCCTGCAACAAAAGATGCTATAGTTGCACAAGTTTTCTTCGAAGAAAATCACAAAAAGTACCCATTTTTGAACTTTGTTTTAAAAAATGAAGACATCCTAATTCTTTCAAAATCTATCCTGCCCATATTACAATGGCACCAGTCAGCAGTGTCTTTTGGGAGTTACAAGATGAAGAAAATGGACAGTAAAGAGGAAACCATTGATTTTTTTTTCCGAATGGAGAACGATGAAAAAAGAAAACGTCTTTTGAAGAAAAGGTTTGAGGAATTCTCAAATACATGGAATGACTTGATAGCTAAACATAGACAACGGCTGAAGTCGCCGTTATCAGAGAAAAACAATATGTCATACAGAAACAAAGTGATTTCATGCATTATTACCGATGAGAGCTCAGTGATTCAAACTGTGCTTCTTGAACTTGTTGAAATTCACAATAACATTGTAGACACGTGTCTTCAGATTGCCTCGACTTGTAATGCCCAATCACTCAATTTTTTGATGTGTGGTGACCAGCAGTCAAAAACAAAATCATCTTCACTGTGGGAACTTTCTTCTAGAGACATCATAAGTTTCACTTGGAATGATGACATTCTACGATATTCGCAGTGTAATTTTGAACTTGGAGAAGGGAAAGACAGATGTTATGATCTGCATAAAATAGAAAGTGAAATAGCATATGATTTGATATTTAGAAAACCATTTATATCTGTTCCGTCACCCTTTCCAAGAGTTTTGTTTGTTGATGAATTGTTTCAAAATACTATTCAGTTGCTTGAAAGTATCAGGACAACTATTCCTCAAGAAAAAATTCCAAATAATGTTTTGAAGGGATTGTTGAAGAAAAAAGAAAATGAAAGCTCCCAAATTCCAGAACTCTTGACCGTTCTCGGAATGTCTTTGTCACTTTTGAAGAAAACAAAAGGTGATGCAAGTGTTTCACTTTCTGAATATCTTGAGAACTGGAAAGATTTTGCTTTAGTCAACAAAGGATATAAACGTCTTCTACCAGAACCAGAGGATGCTGTGAAACTATGTCATGTGGTTAACCTGTACGTAAAGCTTGAGGAATTAAATGGAGAAATCATTCTGGACACTCTAAATCTACAGTACAAAGATGATCTACCACCTGAAGGAAGGGAAAAACTTAAAACTATTGGAGGAAGTTGCATTGGTCACCTAGAAGTGCTAGGAGAGACGTTAAAATTATTCATCCATAGATGTTTAACAACTCACAATGGCAGCATCTCTTTGGATAAGCAGCTACTGGATTGCATTAGTGATAAAGAATTTTGGCCGTATGGAAGGTTAGAAGATGAGATCATGTCTGTAGACGGCCAGGAGACGAAATTGTCAATTGTTTCTGTAAACGGTCAGAAGGAGAAATTGTCAGAAATTGTCTGCACCACCCTACGTGTGAGGCACATTTATCGAACAGTCAGTTTAATTCTGGATCTTGTGAAGGTATGTTCATTGATGCATATTTATACCGCGTCATGCACATGGCTTGGGCATATAATGTTTGTCATATCCGTCTTCCGTCCTTCCGTCACAATTTGTGTTTAACTCAGTTTTATCAAACTGACACACTGGATAGACTTGAAACATTATACATTATTTCATTGCCATTTGTATTTGTGCAGGACTGGGGAAATCCAATGATTTTCCTAAGAGGCATGGACGATATGAAATAGTCAGTGAACATTTCTACTTTTATATGGCTTATTAAATAGAATTGAAAGTTTGTAAAATGCTCCATTGTCATTTGAAGCTGTGCAGATTGCAGGACAGGAGGGCAAATTCATTTTCCTTAACGGTCACAGGAGATTTTTAACAATACCTTTTTAAATAACCGGAAATGGACAGTTTGACTACTGGTGGGGTTAACTCTTTTACATTTCAAAACAGACCTTATAGCGAGCGAAGCGAGCTTCTAATGATTAGGTAGTCACGTGACTTGCTCTCTATCAGCTGAAAAGCTGTGATTCCAAGTTTTCGACCCACAATGCGTCCGCAAAAATGTCGCCTTCACTGCGGTACACACCATAGACAAATCCGTAAATACAAGAAATATGCTGTTTTGATAATACCACAAACGTTTTAAAAT